>JAQIXD010000697.1:0-22152 GCA_034699985.1 Minunthozetes semirufus | reverse complement strand
ATAAGAAAATCCATTTATGAAATTTGAAAGGATTGAAGAGAAAATAAGCAAGATCAAACGTTTCAAACAAAAATTTTAAAGACTTTCGGGATCAATCTAACGAACAAATGACCATTAATGACAATAACCATTAATCGTTGAAAAATATCACAAATAAGTGGAGTTTTATAAGAAATGTCTTCATTTTCAAAAGGAAATCTATTGAGAAAAGTCATAGAAGTTTATTGAAGTCATTTTGGAGGAAAACCTTCTTTAATATTGAGCCAAATCTCAGAATAAAAGAAACAAAAATCAAATCAAGAAATAACTGAGAGAATGAGTGAAGAATAAAATATATTAATAAAGAGTTTAATGAAATATTATGTTTTGGGATGATCTTGGAATACAAATACAAATAAATCAATTATTTGGAAGAAAAACAAATTATAAGAATAGAGTTTAAGTGAAAGCAATGGAGTGTTAAAATTGAGTCCAATTAGATCCCGGTCACAGTTTTAATAGCATTGATAACAGTCATTGAATTCAATACATTTGTGAGACAATAGTCGGGACACAAGTATTAGACTTTTGTAGTGAAGAGACATTCAATTTGTGATGAAATGTAATATAAATTGAAATCGTGTGGAAAAGTTGGTCATTGAGTAATTACTGGCAGACAATGGCGACACGTATGGCCACTGATAGCCTTAATAAATAGGAGCCCCAATTGATTCCTCTGGAGAGTTGGCACTGGACTCGGCATTCGTAATACCAGAGCACTAGAAATGAGAGTTTCATCAGATTCTGAGTCCAGAAAAAAAGACTCAAATTACTGCTCAATTGAAGACAATGCTTGAGCAGAATAAAAGGGGCTGCCCTGTATTCTCAGGCTATATCTTCAGCAGAAATGCCTTTCCTATTGCTATCGGATGAGTTCTTATTCTTCGGGGAATTTCAACTTATATCAGGTTTTGCTTACAGTTGTGTTCAGTTCGACTGTTGTTTGAAATGACTTAATTGAAGTCAAAGCTCTTTGATATCAGTAAATGAGTTGATGTGTCAGTTCATTGCAGTGACGACAATATAGACACACAAATACTTCTTCTAATGTTTATTAGAGTTGACATTAAAATATTCCGCAAGAGATCCAATAAAAGCAAAAAATAAGCTCAAACTCTCATAACCTGATTAGAAGAGAGAGAATATGTGAACAGATTTCGTTCAAATAAATCTTGTTTAGAAAATTGATTCATTTTTAGTTTGGTCTCCCTCTCCTTTTTTTGCCGTTTCCTAAGTATTTGCCATTTAATTAATGACGAAAAACAATTACCAAAATTCTTGGGTCGAATGTCTTTGAGCACTGAATCGGATCAATAAGTAATAGAAGGGAAGTCTTAAGTTTGCACTCAAAGAGTGTTCAGAAAATTCGATGAAAAACTAATCATAAGATTAAAGTCTAAAGTATTTGGTTTTGGTTTTCTCGAGGAAAAGATTACATCACTTATGAGGTTTTGGGCCGAAAACGCTGCCAAATCTCAGTTCAGGTTTTTCATTAGTTTTGAACTTTACTCGGAGTGAAAACAGGGCTCATCTCAAGAGAAATAAATAAAACTCAACTCTCTTTAAATGTATAAAAGTCCCCACTTTTCTGAGGATAAGATTCAACAGAAGACATATCTCATCCATTCTTCAGAGAGTGAAAGAACGCCAATAGTTTTCATTTTTGTCTGTTGTCTCTGAATTGGTCTGTATTGTCATCACTACAGTGGAAGAGGACTTCTAACAAGTCATACCATTAAAAGTATTTCAAGTCATATGCCTTTTGTGATGATTGGACTTTTGCTGACAAAAAGTGATGCCAATAGAGAAGAGAGAGTTTGAGTCAAAAGGAAAGCAAAAAATTCAAGTATTTTCTGAGTTTACACCCGATTAGACACACATAACAACAAAAGGTTTTCCTATTCTTTTCAAAACAGAAGAGATATAAGAAAAATAAGGGAATATTTGATCAAAAATTCTGTTCCGAAAACTAGTCCAGCAATAAATCATTACTAAACTCATATTTATTGAAATAGTTATCGGAATCAAATTGAAATGAAGAGCAAAGAAAAACAGTAGAAATATGTTATTGATTACAATATTTTTGAATTTTCTTCATTCATTTCTTTCATTCATTCATTCATTTGATGCAAAAATTCATAAATCTTTTACGTGTTTTACATAAGAAAAGAGAAGTCAAACCTTTGATTCTGAAGAATATGTAATAACTGAGGAATGAATTGAATGAGGAATCGAAATAAGGACAGAAAAGGAAGGGAAGGCATGTGTGTTGAACAGCAGGAGTAGCAACCAATTGGTTTATACGAAGGAATTTTTCTTATAATTTTATTTTCTAATTTTGATAAAGAAATAAGTCGTGAAAACCTATTGAGAAAAGTGACTCTGAATTGAGATAATAAAAGAAGAAAAAGATATCGTTCGCAGAAATTGAGAGCAAAAGAAGAAGTAGAAGAAGCAGAGGAAGAGCTGCGAAAAGAAGTATTGGATTTCGTTTTTGGTGAATGCGTTGAGAGAAAGACGAAGAAAGACATTCTTAAGGCATCGCATAAAGCATTGAAAATACAAATTGTGGAACAAATCTATTCTAATGTGAGCCATAACTACAACCAATAGCTCAGAATATTTTATTTCTCACACCTTTCAACCAGAATAAGCCTTTAGTCTGGAAGAGCCGTCACTTTCATTTTGGATGAGGCACTGGATATGTGTGTACTTCGGAGCAGGAAAAACACGTCGAAAGTTATATATAAGCAAAAATGTCGTTAACGCCAGTCTTGAGAGGAAGGGCTAAAAATACTCACTGACCGAAAGAAAGGGATAAAATTGGAATAGAAATAGAAAATAGAAAAATAAGGAACAGAAGAATGTGATCCAAAAGGGAACAGAATAGAAGAAAAGGAGAAAAATAATAGAAATCAATAACATTTCAAACTTATCTCTTCACTCGACTCCTCTCTAAAGTCATTTGAAATTATACTTTAGTGTGAAATACAGTGAAATACAGTCGAATCACGTTTTGTTTTTATAAGAAAAATAAAACTCAAACGCCTGGAGACACATAAAAACAATCTATTTTTCTATCGTTTTCACAACTCTTAGGAACTTATTATAAGAATATGTTTTATATAAGACTTCAATAGGTTTGAGATCATATTTCAGCAAAAAAGTTAAGATTAATTTTCTATATTAAAGCTTTCAGTTGAATGAGTCTATGAAAATTGAAGAATAATATTAAATGATTTAAAGCAAACTTAATTTGTTTAAAAGAGAGCCCACTTTCACATGAATTGCTCAGAAAATACTATTAAAGTTTTGGTTAACAAAAATCCAATTGAAGTTCAAAATCCATTATAATCTCAACACTCGTCAGGTATTAAATGATTATATATTTATCATTTTGGGGAAGAAATGGACAAAAAGATGAAAAATTTTTGAAAATATTTTTCATCCGAATATTTTATTGGATGAATGAGTTTTGAAATTTTTGCATTCACTCAACTTTTTCCACTTTTCCTCTCGTCTGCCATCGAGTACTTACATACGGAAAGGTTGCGATATATTGGAAGAGGAATTCAAATATAAAAATGAAAAGTTATATGAAATGATGGTTTGGGCACAAAAGGCATTCGTATATAATGGAGAGCTGAGTGTTGAAGCGAAGAAAAATAGAGATGAGGATAGAAAAAAGTAATTTAAGGCACCAGATATTAAGCTCTGCCCCTACTCTACAGCCTTACAACTGTAAGGCATATATGAATTATGTGTTCAACAATTTTTTTTCTGCATATTTTTATTATTACAGATAATTCTGATCTGTTATCCAAACGCTCTCTACTATGGATCGGAATTTTTCCAAAGGCTCAGAATATATCAGTTATTTTAATGAACTTTTATCTGTGAATATAATCGATATTAAGTTGAAAGCAATAAAAAATAAGTTTCAGTAAAAGCCAATAATATGAGTGAATGTATTGCCCCTACAAACGACTCAATCGACTAAAAAATGTTTAGCTTTTTATCCATAAAATTGGACTAATGTTTGAAATGTTTCTCATAAATAAGATTATGGTTTATGAGTCCAGACGTCAATAGAAGAGGAAAGACGGAAAGGGACTCTCATTTCATTGCTTTAATTGCATAACAAATGGCTGTAATTTCGTATTGAAAAGATTCTGAACGATGGTTCACATTCACAATGGGAAATAATTTTGAAAAACATTTTCATTTGATATCTAAATCAAAATTAAATTCCGTTCCTTTCAGTGGAATCACTACTGAGTAGTGCTGAGTAGCACTGAATTTGAAGAAAGGCCTGAATAATAGGCAAATAAACTGCTATTAAATAAAAATTTTGATATTCTGTGCGAATCAATACTGAAGATGATTAATATGTTTCGTGAAATATGAGCAAATAGTTTGTCAAACTCATCGGGGAAGTCATCGAACTTCCGAATAAAAACATTAAAGTTATGTAAGAATGATATGAATGTCGAGCAAAAACCAAATCAATAATTGCGTGAATTGTATTCAAAATGCGATAAAAATAAAATAACAATAAGTTTCGTCCATTGATTTGAATTTAATGACTCAATTATCGTGGATTAGAGGACAGACATTAAACTGAATAAATTTCTTTTAAGTGAATTTCAAAGCTATTATTGAAATACAATTAACGATAATTTTTGGTTTAAAAATCTCAAGAATCAAATCTGAAATGAAAATTGATTTTTTCTTTACGTATAATATCTAGTATTGTATCCAAAATGTGATTAAATTCAATGATTGAAAAGAAATTTATTTCAAATTAGTTGCGAACCAAATGTTTTTTGGGAGTGAAAGTCGAAGCTTTACTTCTGTAGCGGTTTTTTTTATTATTGAATTTATTTTTTGTTTGTCTGACAGTATTTATAGTGAAATATGTTATTGAAATCGATTAAAAGCAGAAATATTTATTAAGTGAAACGAAAATACAGCGAAAATTCAAACATAACTTCTGATATGATATATAAAAATTCAATAAAGATTTTGAGTGAAGAATAAAAATCATAATAAAAAGCAAACTCTAGTCTGAAAAGTAAGAAAAATATGCTTAAGTAAGCATAAAATGAAGTATAAGAGAGAATAACAGAGAATTTGTAGCAAAAAATTGTATGCATTTTGTGTTGAATTGTTTGACTCCTATAACTCATAACCAGAATATACAGAATTTTTGAAACACTATTCAAACGGCGAATAATATCGACGAAAAACAATATGAAAGCTCATATCAAAAACTGTTAGATCACTTCCCCCTTCCAGCGCTATTCTAGAGCTCAGCATAACTGACTGTTCCGATGAAAATGCATCAAATGATTTGCTCTGAGATATGACTCTCGACTCACTTTGAAATTTCTCGCATATCATAACAAATGCATACGAATTGAGAACAAAATTCAATCCAATTCTCATAAATGAAAAGATTGAGGACAGCATATGCTGAGAGAGGGAAAGGAGAGGGAGACGGAGAGGGCTGCTGTTGGAAACGGTATTTTCCTTTAGAGAATCACTTGTTTTATTCAATTGAATTACAAATTTTTCAACTCATATGGGATTTGATGGGAAGAGAATCTCTACTATTTTTCTATACAATTCCACACAGTTTTATCACAATTGAGTTTTTTGTTGGCAGACATGGGCTTAGATTCTTAGAATCGTATGTTCTGTTTGCGGAACCCCTATATTGAATGCCTAAGTCAATGGCGGAGCGAAAATCCTGTTGCTTTCTAATGGTTAGCTCTTTTAGTTTGCTTTCAAATTGTGATTTTTGGGAAAATCAAACACTTATTCACTTCATTTTCCTCTTTCTTCACTTCATTAGTGGATATTTTTGCCATTTATTGGTCTCTCAAAAGCCTCTCTTTTATTCAATAAAACATATTTCGATCACTTTTTTTCACACATTTTATTGGTTTCCAATCTATTTGTCTTTCAGTCTCTCATCCGATGAAGAATTCAATTACTTTCGAAGTCATTCAATGTTTTCAAAAAGGATTTTGTTTTAAATTCAAATCAAAATTAAATCTGAAATTAATTGTACTTTAAATGAAAACTGCAATAAATAAATAAAGCTATAAAGTCCTTCAAATCTGTTAAATCTTGCTATTATTGATAGAAGGATTATTGAATTACAATTTAATCAAGATAAATTCACATAAAAATAAGAGGGTTCAACTAAATGCAATGACTTTTAATAAAACATAAATAATGTTTAATAAAAAGTTATGAATTAAAAGGTATTCTCAACTGTTATGCGCTAAAAGTGGTCTCAAAGGAGTGTTTAAAATCGTTACGTAATCTATGAATCGATTCGATTAGCGCTAAGTTTTCATAACTTTTTGTTTTTGATTTGATTTTGTGTTTGTCTTTCGTTTAGTGAATAACTCAAGAACTGGAAGAATGTCTTCACAAGTGAACAGATCTTCATTTGATAGATTTGGCGACGACTTAAGTCAATACATTTTGAGTTTTCTCTCATTTGAAGACAAATTTAAATTTGAATGCATTTCAAAGACATTCAAACGATGTGTTTATGAAAAACAATTCAAATTAATCATCGATTTTAAGATCAACGACAAGAACTGTCTCAACATTTTGGCCAAAAAACATCACTTTATATCGATTTTCAGCGAAAGCCTCAAAATCATGGATTTAAATGCATTGGAAACAGTGCTGAAGAAGTGCACAAATCTCTCGACTTTCGATGTAATGGACATCGAATTCGTTAATAAGAAGGAAATCATTGATTTGATCACAAAATACACCAATTATTTGATCGAATTCCGAATCGATAACATTGTTTGGGACAGAACTCTGTTCACTCATTTTATCCAAAAGTTTGGTCCGACTCTCAGATCATTTGAAGTGGTTATAACCCAAACTCAAGAGTCGACAATAGCTGAAAAGTGGAAGACTTTACTTGAATTGTGTCCAAAACTGACGATTTTTAAGGCATATCTCAACGACTTATCGGTTATTTTCGAGGGAAACAACATTTTAGTCAAAAGAGTGTCAGAAATGAGGTTTTGTTTCCACAAAGAAAGCCTCCAAATGTTTGGTCAGTTTGTGGACACCAATCAGTATAGTCTTCGAAGTCTTTCAGTTGACATTAAATGCTTCGACGAATTAGTTCTCAAAGACTTTGGGATTCATTTGACAAAACTTAAGAATTTGCGAACGATTTTCCTTATTTTGGGATCAATTGATACAAAGATCGCCACATATTTTGAGTCAATACTCAAACGAATGTCCACTCATTTCAAGCGTTTGACTAAAATTAACATTTATTTGACTCCTCTGACGACCGAATCCTATCTTAAGATAATCGAGAGTTTGAATCATTTCACTGAAGTCCAGAGGATTGGAATTTACATCTCTTCACCCCTTTTCGCGTTCTCTTCATTAGACGGAACTCTTCTCTCGAGTAATGTCTTAAAAGACTGCAAACATTTGACACATTTAACGCTTTGGAACTGTATTCTGAGCGAAATCTTCTTCGAAAACATCGGCACTCATTTACCTCGACTTAAATACCTGAACATCGATCAGTTGCACAGAATAACTGATTTTACAATCGATTCGATCTCAAGACTACCGAAAATCGAAAAAATTTATTTGTCGTCGACTTCTCCGCCAGAAGTGACTGAAACCAGTCTTAATGGTCTCTACAGTAGTTGTGGTCGACTCGTATCTCCCCCTCTATTCTTCCACAAAGTGTTGTTCGTATAGATATCGATAAGAATTACTTTAATTACAATTAATTTGTTATTATTTTTCTATTTTTTGTTCGTTTTTAAGGCATTTGTTTGAAATCAATCAATAATTTGTTTAACGGCTCAGCATTTGTCCCAAACTTTCCATTATTTATCTCAACCTTCGACTCATCTTTTGACAGGCGATCCACTCATTCTATTATCGCTTTAATTTGCATTTAAGTCAATATTTTTGTTATCTTTTTGTTAATAATTTGAATCATTTGTTAATTGATGTAAACATAAATCACTTTATTTTGTTCTTTGAATTGAAATGTTGTCAAACTTTTGGTTAAATATATATAACTTTTTTTCGTTAAATTTGTTACTAATTGTGAATTAATTCAATAATTTTTTGAATAAAATCTCATTTATTACTGAAATTTGGGTTAATTTCTGATTAGAATTTGGTATTCATTGGAATTCAATTGAATTGGTTTTTGGGTTAAAGTATCCATCAATGGATGGATTGCGAGACTTATTCTCTAATTATTTGCTGTTTATTTGGATTCAAATAATTACTATTCGAGACATTCCCTAAGATATTAAGGATTTATTTGATGGACACCTAATGAGCAGTCGATCCAATAGGATAGACCTTTAGATGGATATTAGGGTTGGATTCTATTATTTTTCGTATGGAAACGTCACTATCAAGTAATGAGAGGACATGAAGACAATGAGGACAACACTTGAGAGACACAAATGAACTCAAATTACGTTCGACTCCTTTGCTATTCTATTGATTACAGATCTAATTGTGATATTGTTTTTGTTGTCCAATCACTTCAAACAGACATCAAAATAGAAAAACGTAATTAAAGTTCACTTTCCTGGGGATGTGGGGACAGGACTCACATTTTCATCAGCTATGGTTTGATGGCTTGGATTAAGAATCTTAAGAACTCCTCAATTAGTTCTTAAGTAGACTTTAGATTAGCAAATATTTAACCTTTTTTTGCTGAAATGTTTCGCAAATGTCTTTCATTTTAAGAGAAGACTTGAGTTTTGGTTTAAACTAAAAGTTTATTTAAATGAATGAAAACAAAATTATGTAAATTTATATCTGAATAATATCTGAATAATAATGAATTGATTATAATTATGGCACTCATTATAGAGGATCTGTTAATATGAGATAAACTGAATTATAATTTTTCACTCATATTATACGAAATGGGTTTAAAACTGTTGTTCTGAGCGATTAATTTGTTTTAAAAGAGGGTTTGAAATCTCAATTCAATGAGAATTTTAATGAATAGATTTCCACTAATTTTCAGCTTTAAATCAGAATTTAGTTTCGAAACGAAAAACAACTACCGATCAGACAAATGAGACACTTATTTGAGGGAAAGGGCTGTAATTTGCGCCGACAGGGCTTTCATTTCAATTAAATTGACTTTGTTTTTAATGAAAGGAATGAGCGAATACCCGGTTCTGCTGAATAACAAGAGTTTGTGAACTTCTTTGGCGAACACACAGAACATGTGTTTACATAACTGTTTTGTTTTGTTTGTCCTGAAGTCAAGTCCACAGAAAAGACTAATTAGTTATTCTGTTATTCTGTCCTATAATTTGAATTGAAATTAATTTTTCGCTTAATTTTGATGATATGAATCTCAGATAAACGGGTTTTGAACTCCAGTTAACGGGTAGTCATTGGCCTACGTATGACTTAATCTAATATTTTATTGAATTAATCACTTAAATGATGAGCTCTAATGAAAAATATAATCTGATCTTTGAAGTCGAAAGAGAGTTTGCAAGATTAAATAACTTATTAGTGGGTCGTGAATATCAATCTTTATGGTTGAGTTGGCTTCCGATCTGTTCTGACTTATGAAAACTCATTTCTGTGATTACTCTTGGATTCTGTGCTTTACTCAGCCATACAGTAGTAGTAGTTCTGTCTGTTTATCATTATTTTGATTCAGTCGACAGCGAAGGGTAGGCCTAATATTTCATTAGACTTCACTATTCACTAGAATTTCCTGTAAAAATCAGTCATTAAATATTGAGCTGAAGGAGAGCTCTGAATATTTGGGACCGAATATTGCGCTCAAATATTATTAATTATAATAAAAGGCCATAAAATATATGCCTAAAACTGTTTGATAAGGAGTAGTCATCTGTTTATCGGTCATCACTATTAATGTTGAGAACAACTCTGCCTCTAATACTACTGTTTATTATTAAATAATGATTTTCTATTGTATTGAACTCAGGGAACAGAATAGCACAGAACAGCACAATATAAAGCGAAACACACTTTTCATTATCGCCAAAACACCGAATAAATAGGGCTGTCGTTCACCAGTTATAATACAATTTAATATTAAACACAATATTCATACTTTGCCTTCACTTTTATGATAAATGAATGAATGAATTATAAAATAAACGTAAAATACATTGATTTTCAACGAAAACCATATTCTTTTGAATTGATTTCGCATTAAAATGAGTAAAGAATAAAATGAAGAATAAAATGATATTTTTTATAAACAAATTTTAATGTTGTTTACAAACACATAATAATTGTATTCTCTATTGTTTTATAGGAAAAGTTAAACTCAAATAAATGTTTATATGAAAAGCATTTGGAGTAATATTTTTCAAAGTAATGTCCGTTTAATAGTCAGTAAACATGTGTGAAGTCAGATAACAAAGACATAAATTAGATTCTGTTCGCTATATCTTTAGGTTTTCCTCTGTATTTCATATGATTTTTGTCTCATAAGAAAAATATTTCATTTATTTATTTTTTTTGCGTTTCGTTTCGTATATAAAAGTTTTCCTAAGAGTACTACTCTTTAGAGGAAAGCATAAAATGAAAGCAAAAATCTTGAAATCAATAAATGCATCGAAACTTTTAAGAGCAATAATATTAGGATTGTTTTGGCAAATAAAACCTGTGCTCCCATGATATACATTCTATTCGATTGTTACTCAAACTGGAAATTTATATTCAATTCTCAATTGAACCTTCTTAAATGAACTATCAAGACAGAGAATCAGCACAGAATAAGGAAGTATAAGAATATAGACTTATTTGCAATTTGTTTGTCATTCAAAAAACATATATTCAATTGAAAGCGATATTTATTCGAGAGATGGTCTCTATTTTCAATTAAACCGAATTGAAAGTCATTTCGTAAGTCATTTCTTGTGTTTGGTGTCTGTCCTCACAATTGAGATGATGGCAAACTACGTGAGCATAAAGAATGGTAAGGACTCTGAATGGAAAGGCTCTGAATTGCCATTAAAGCAGTTGACTTACACTTCATTCTTATATAAAATGGAAAAGTGGTTCCACTTTTATTCTGAGCGATACTCCCAATACTTGAGATTATGTTTTCAATACAATCTTCGAGACCTGAATGGAGTTCTTGAGAGTAAAAACTCTTTATTGAAAAGCATTTCATTAAAACTTAAGACAAATTGTTTGAAAATTGAACCGAATTGAAGGCTAAGAGAAAAAATTATATCCATTAAAGTGTATATCAGTTTCAAAAAATGTTAAGAAATGAGAGCAGACTTTCATCCCTATCAGTAATGGGTTTATAAAAATCCTGACAACTAATGAAGTAATGAATTATTGATTTTTTCAAGAAATATATCCATCAAAAAGTGATGAAAAGCAGTTAATTTCAAATGATTTTTCAAATCCAATTAGTGTCACAATTCGTTATCAAAATTATATTTTAAATAACTTGAAAGGTCTTAAAGCACAGAATAATTAGCAAAGTTTTCAATATATTTGTTATAACTTATAAATAATAAATATGATTTAATGTTATATCAAATTTTCAAAGACACAAATTCAAGCCTAAAATTATAGACAAATCGTATGTTTGAGAAAAATAATTGATTGAATTCTTTATATGTTTTTTGTTATATCAGAAGTAAAATAAAATTACAACCGATTGCCGGCAAAAAACATAACTTTGAAGTCAGGACTCAAATAAAATTGATATTTCGTCGACTATTTTATATATGAACTCAACATTAAAGGAGAAGAAAAGATATTTTTTGCGTTTCCTTGAGTTTCAAACTATAAATTATATATCAGGAGAGAAATGGATCCAATTTTCTGAAAGATTCAATTTTTGCGTCTCTTTTCAAATATCATTATTATATGCTTTTCATATCGTTATTGAATTATAAGAATATTTTCTATACCTCTTCAGCGAAAAAAAGTTAGAGAATTGAAATAATTTGTTAGAATTACCATAAAATTGATTTCAATTCAAAGGAATAAAACATTGAAAAGAGATTTTTTGATTAAATATTTTGAGAGACAAATGTTTTAAACTTTTTTCTCGCACCAAATGCTAGACTGAAAACGAGTTCATTTCAATTGAATGAGTTATTAACTGAATCTTTGCCGTCGATTCGTATTTATTTTTAGGCCTAAGAAATAAATTTGATTTTTTTTTTCGATCTAAAGGCAGTCCATTCGATAAGTTCTTTGGTTGTCTTCCTCTCGAGGAGGCCCTAAACTGTAGTAAATCAGTGCCTCGAGTGACGGCCCCCTCACTCTGTCTACTAGTGTTGGAGCAAAAACTACTGGAATTGCATTAACAAAATAGAAACAAAACAGAAAAAGAAGACCACAAGAGCTGTAGTGAAAAACAGTGCCGACACAGACAACGACAATACATTTATTCCGGCACTGAATAGAAATGTATAGAAATGTGTCTTTTGTTTTGTCGTTTCGTTTTGATCACGAGTGAAATATTGCGCTGAAGTACTAAAATCTGTTCCAATAATTAAATTAAGTCTTGATTTAGATTTTTTGCATTGGATTGCAATCACTTGCGATCCGCCGCTAATCACTTGTTCAGAGACTTCTAGCTCTTATCGATCACTGGGTATTAGCCCTAAAAAACCAGTTCTGACCAAAATCTTAGGAAAAGAAAGGATAGAAAACATCGAAAAAATTCATTAAATTTTCCGAGAAAAGGTCGAAATCTTATCTATTGCTCGTTAAGGGCAATAAATATTGAAAACCCTTTAAAATTCATTCGAAATTAAAGAATGTTCATGCTAACATTTTCAGACTATTAGCTGATTATCTTTTATTCTGAAGAAAAAAGTTATCAAAATAAGTAAAGAATTTCAGACATGAACTGCGAATAACTGATAATTTTTTTGTGTTATTATTATTTTGTGATCTTTTGTTAAAAAATGAGAAGAAATAGTGATTTTTAACGAACCATTTATTCTGAGTTAAGGAAAGGCATACTTTTTGTGCTCCTTTTGCTCACATAAAAGATAGAGAAAGTTATGCTCAAAGACTAGTTGTTGTAATACCTCTTAGGCTTTGGATAAATGAAAATTAGATCAATAATCGCAACATTAGAGTAATAGAGTATTTATGCGCTCGTAATGCAAATAAGAAGTCAATCCTCAAAGAGGAGTAGAAGTGTAGCCTTTTTTTTAATGAGAAACTAAACTTCAGAGTCAGTCACTTAATACTCAACTCTACCACAAAAGTATTGATTTCCATAGAGAGATAAATGGCCCGAATCTGTGCCTATTTTTTGGATCAACTCTTATACGAAAAACAAAATATTCTTTTCATAGATTCGGGAAAATAGGAAAAAATTGAGAAAAGTCTTCTCAAAAGAGGAAAACTTTTTTCAATATTATTTTTAGCGTAAAAACTGTTCAATAATTTTATGGTCGAATTAGTCCTTTAACTCAAGACTTTTATTATTTCCAGTGCTTATGCTTTTGTTTGAAGATAATCTAGCTCATTTTCTTAGGAAATGAAAGGCCAGATAATAAATAGTTAATGAAAAAGTTGACTCTTGCTATTTATGCGCTGCGATTAACCCTTGAGATAAAGCAAAGTAACGATCAAAGGAAGAAAACTTTCATTTTTTGTTTAGATTTTTAATTCCGGCACAAAATAGTGAATTACTCAACAAAAGTAATGGATGTGCCGTTCATTTCAGCTGATTATCACTTACCGGCTCTGACTTGTATGTAACGACTTCTTATGGTTCCCACAGAATTGCTTGCAATACATTGGTATACATTGGAGTGAATATCTTGTCTGTAATCTTCAGCTCTGAAGGGCGGGAATACCAGAGAATTATCGTGTCTTAAATGACGAACACCTTTGAGAAGAAATAGAGAAACAGAATGAGAAAAACAGAGGAATAGGAACTGTTTAATAGAAGAACAAATGTCAGACCAAATAACACCACATTTATTATAAGATGTTTATTACTTTACACACCTTATGAACAGGTATTATATCTTTCACTCAATTCTGTCTTAAATAGAATGAGAGATAACTATCTCTGGGCTTAAAAATCTAGAAAAATGACCGAAACGTCTAATAAATTATGATTTCTATTCTGTGCCAGAAAAACACCACCCATTCCTCAAGTAGAGGCAAATAAATAAAGCGAACACTACTTTAGTTTTAAAATTCTTGGGAATTGTTTTTCAAAAATATTTTTTGTCCATAAATTGATGTAATGTTTGAAAGGAATAACAAATTGGTTTTTATGATTGATTTTTGTTCTGATATTTATGTTTTTGAAATCAATATTAATCGATTGCCAAACAAGCATTAACTCCAAGAATAATATCCTGAAACATAAACCAAATAATTGTTTGCCCACTGTATTTTCGAGATGAGATGAGCAAGGTGACTCATCCAAAACAACTTTAATGTCTATATTTTTGGGTATTGAGACATAAATATCGTATAATTCATTTAAAATATTGTAAATTGAATTTAGAGGTGAATAAACTTGAAATATTGCACCAGATGATTTTAAATTCACCCTCAATTAGATAATAATGGGTTTGTTGTGATAATTGAGGGAAAGTTTGCCTTAAATACCACTTCTGGGAGTTTCAACGCAAATATTTTATCCAAAAAAAGCTTTTATTGTAATAACAGCCGAAAAAACGAGTCGACAATTATTTACCAAATTTTGGTTCAAATCAACAAAAGCGACAAAAGTTGGTCTCAAATAGACTGTGAGCACAGTATAGCACAGGGAGATTGAGATAGAGAGGGGAGAGAACAGTCACAGATGCATACATTGCAATGTTATACGTATGTGAATATAGTGTGTATAGTATTACCACTGTTTTGATGATCGCATACATATTAACAATGGTTTGCAGAGAAAGGGAACGGACTGAGCGGACAATGTATTTGCAATATGTTGTGCTGTGCTCTCGAACGGGGGAAATGTTAAGCAAAATGAACAGAACTGAAGTGAGGAAGAGATAGAGTGCGAGAGAACTACTGAATGTCACCTAACTTTGATTCGCACCATTGATGGCCAGCCTTTGCCAGTCATTCACAAAATTAAAAATATGTAGTGATGCAGATGTGAGCACCAGTTTTTCGCACAGAATAGGCACAGCACTTGCCTCTGACTCTAAGCCTAAAAGATTAGTCATGGATTCGGCTCGTTATTCACTATATTCTCCGTTCATATAAAATAAAGTCTACAAATCGTATGCATTTTGAATGAAAAAATTTTGAAACCAATCTATTGTTAATCAAAATGTGTTCAACACTAATAAGTATATGCATTACACGATTGACAGATGAGGTATCCCTTGTTATGGTAGAGCGCACTCACGAGTAGACAATTGATTGATTCGATTTAAGAGAATATGTTTGGCATTTAAATTAAAATTTTAGACTATTTTTAGTAACTTTTCTACTCTGAATAATAGCCAAATAAATGGTGTTATAGCACCGGCTTTTGTGTCGATCCCTTTGCAGTTCAGAAAAACTGTTGCCATAAAATTTTAATTAAAAATTTTCAATTAAATGAGAATTTGTGACAAATTTTATAACTGAAAAACACTTCACAAAAATCCATTCTCTAAATTAGGATATTCTCTGATCAGTGAGAAATTGGGAAATACTTTATTAAATCGGAGAGATTTTACATTTCGCACTTACTTTGTAACTTTCCCTTGAAGTTACAAATAAGGATTTTGTTTAGAAAATTTTTGAAATTTTCTTGGAATGCAATAATTATGAAGTTCTCATGCTTTGGGTAACGATTGGGTGTCATATTTAGCGACTGTTTTTACTAATTAAGTGATGGGTCAGTCTATGGGTGTCAAATGGGCGTCAAATACTTCATATGTTTTACATAAATCATCATTTATTTCAAAATAGAGTTGTTTCCATCTGACACAAACCAATTTCATCATAGATGTATCATGATCATTCAGAATTAATGTGGTTATTGCAGTGTTTGGTCATTTCATGGATATTGAGAAAGTATTTATGTGTAATCATTAATAAATAATAAGTTTACCAGGAATTTCATTAACGACTATTCCATCCTTAGTCTCCCATCTAATGGTTGGCATTGGGTTTCCATTAGCAGAACAGTAGAGAATAGCTCCGGTGCTGAACAATATTGTGAGCAAAGAGTAAAAGTAAAGCATTAATAGAGACCGAGAATTATAATCACGATTTATACGACAGTAATGTTATGTCTGTTTCACTAATAAATTAATGTAACTCTAATTCTTTGGTTATATTTTGCATATAATTAATCGTTGAAAACATTGTGTCTATAAGTCATTGAAAATCCTAAACATATAATAACATTCATAACACTGTCAGCGATATGTCATACCTGTTCGAGAAATCGATGGTGTGCTTAGGCTCTCGAGTGAAATACGGTCCGTGTCTTTCGAGTTCTGTCACTGAAAAGTATGAAAAATTGGGTTTTAGTGAAAGTCTATGAAAAATAATTATAACGTTTCATAAGTTTTAATAATTTTCAGAGCAATAGTGCAGTGAATTACTAAAATGGTTTTGTGTTAAACATCACAATAATTCACAATTCATTTCTATCATCAAAAGCCATATTCTGTGCGTTTTGGTTGAGCTTTAGTTTAATAGTTAAGAACAATGTATTTCAGTTTGCATTCACTCTTTTTTCTCAATTAAATGTTGAATAACATGTTGTGTTTCACCAATTTTTTAGGTTCTTTGTGTTTCTTTCCTTTTTATAGTGAATTAATCGTTAGATTAATGTTTCATATATTGTTATACTTAAAAAAAAGTGGCAAAACATTAATTTGTTGGGTATTCCCGCTGAGATTATGGGCTTTTAGTTAAGGGTTGACTCAAACCGATAGACAGTGAATAGAAGCGAAGACACAGTCAGATAGAGTGAGCCCTGAAAAGGCCATAGTTTATAGTTTATCGTCTCTTTGGCTGCCATTTATTGAAAACTATTTTGGAGTCGTTTCAGTCCGTAATGTATTCTTTTTTGTTTTGGTAATCAGTCGTCTCTCCGAACCAATCGATCAAAAGGAATGGGGTATAAACACCACTTTCCACTACATTCTCATATATTTAGGCAAACATTTTCTTTTCACAAACTCATTGACGATTAGTATTAGCTTCAGATATATTTTACTCAATTCTTGTGCCATACACTCAGCTGAGGGCTGAGCGTTTGACTCTCGGAGAGTATTGATTACTGACATCCAGGGAGTCAGTAATGTCAGCCTTTTTTCATTGTAAAGAAATATATTATTTATTATTACTTTTTTTTGTTGTGATTTTTTTCAGCAAAACTTATATTATTTATTTTGTGGCACAAGAAATGCCAGAACCTCTACCGTATGTATGTTTTGGTTTGGGATCGATAGAGAGAATTAATTTCCTCTCACTTTTGTTGATTGATAAATGTGTTGGCAATTAATATCAATGGCTTTAAGTATAAGAAATGCGAGAACTTTGAGTTAATTTTGTGCCAAACATTATTCCCGTCTAACTCTTGCGCTCTCAAAGATTTATACTCTTCTCTATCGATGTTATCCCTATATTCCTCTCCTTTCCATCTATTCTTGTGTTCAATTAGTAAATGCAGATAAAAGTCATTTGTGGTTCTTATTAGACATTGAGTACTGAAATTGTTTCCAAAAGAAAAAGAAAATCCTTTGAGAAGTGGATCCGGAGATATCGGAAGTGAAAAATAAAAATAATTTCTTTGTTGCAGTTCTTAATCATTGTATTTATAATATTGTCTTTTAATTCATTTATATTTTTAGATAATTATGGCTTTTATTTATATTATTGCATGAAATCTATTTTAATGACTTTAATCACGTAATTTAGTGCATAAAATGAGTATAGATTTCATCAAATTTGTTGAATACACACAAAAACGTATTCATAGTAACAGAAAAAAGATAATTAAATTACTGAAGAGAATAAAAATTATCAAAAACCATAAGCGAGGAACAAAATTATTGGCAAACATACAGACATAAAATAAATTGAAGATAAAAATGTATCTTAAGTTTGTTCTCTACTTTTCCATTGCCTTTGTCTAACAGTCAAAGTGTCTCATCTCTTGTTTATCTACATATGAAGTGTTTGACAGAAGAAGAATAAGTCGTTTTTTGTTTGATATAATTTTTTTTCTCTCTCTCTCTCTCTCTTTGAACAGAATATGGTATTCATAGGAAAGGAAAGTGACGTTTGAGTAATCAAATTGTGTTATGTATTAGACATGTATTCTGTTCTTCATTTCTCATGCATTTTGGATATGTTTAACACAAACTAAATAAATATATTAATGAAGTTTAGCACTAAATACTGGAACTAACTGATCAACTCTATTGGAAAGGGAGGAAAAGAAGTAGAAATGGGAGCAAATAATAGTTAATAAGCGAAGACCAAAAATAAGGGCATTTAATTAAATGAGTGAATCTCACGAAACAACAAGAAAAAGCTGAAAGACTTGACGACAAAAAACTTATTTGAAATTAAGTAAAGAGAAGTAAATATTTGATCTCTGAGTCTCTATTGCTTATTGAAAGGCGTTTTCAGTAGCGATGCGCCACTGTTTGACTGGACTGACATAAAAGGGTCGTTAGATAACACACATCACTATAAAGCCATTGACTTATGGTTTGGCATTTCTGTCGATCTATTGATAAATAATATCGTCTGAACTGAAGAGCAATTGAATACACTTTTTGGGCTCTAATTTCAAATTCAGAGTACAAAACAATGACCTCTTTCTAAAAGAGTCTCGAATTTCAATATTTAAAGTTTGAAATTTGAATATCATCAAGCTATCATCAAGCTAACCAAAGGAAAATTGGATAAAATTGAAAAATTATCCATGTAAAAAAAAGCTTTTGTATTCCGCAAACTTTTTTGTCAAAAAATTTGTTTGCTTAATAGAAAGAGACAATAAGAACAATGGGAACAACTCTCTTGTGCTGTTCAGCGGATGTGTGGATGTAGTCATACAATAAAAATTAGAGGAAAATAATTTATTTGATGAGAAGAAAGACACAAAAGAGTGTCTTCATGTTTACAGCGAGTAATTATCGGCGAAAAAAGAGATGAAGAGAGAAATCATCGAAAAAATTATTAATAGAATAGAGAATAGAATAGAAAATCAATAGAGAAGTATAGTTGACATGAGTTTGCCATTAACTCTAACGCCAACTCCAGACCCGACTGAAAGCCTTCTTCTCATTGAAGACTATATTTTTATGATTTTACTCAAAGATATACAACTATTGAGTGTATAATAAGAGGCAGAGAATACACACAAAACTCTTGTATTAAAGAGATGTTACTTAAAGTATTAGTTTTCAAAAAAATTCATATAATAAAAAACGTGAGTCTTATTTGGTTTTGCCTGATATTGTGTGAATAGATTTCACCGAAACCGATAAATATTAGTATTGGCTTAAAGTCTTTATTATTGATTTTATATGTATTTCGCATCAAAAATGTTATTCAACTCAAAAGTTAGTGAATATAGTGAAGGCTATTGAAAACATCACGCAATCCATTGAGTGATACAAATGGAAAGCCTTTTGTTTATTTGCAAATATAAAGGCATTACTTTTCACTATTTGTTATAATAATAGTATATTTGGATATTTCTGACAAAAATTTTAGTGGAAATTACAGCTCAACTGCTATTTGTTTTAATATGAATTGCTTTAAGAGATCGGACTTCAGGCGAATTGATATTAAAATTGTGTTATTTTGTTCACTAATTTACATCACAAATGTTTCACTCATTTCGTTATAATATTTATTAGTTTTGATATTAGTTTTCTCTCCACTGAAAACAGTAATTATATAACTCTTGTGTTGTGTTTTGTTTTGAAAATATAATTTTCTCCAATATTTTCGCTTAAAACTCAGTTTTTGAAGTTTTGGCTGAAAATATATAAAACTATTCGTTGAAACAAAAGTTATGTTTCAAATGAAATGGTTTTAGTATTTCCAGTGAAAGGCTTTTGCATTTCGGTTGAGTGCAGACCCAATCCAGAGCCGAATCTCATGCATTGCTTCTGAAATTTCATTGAGAAATACATTGAAAACTGTTCTCCGATTTACTGATAGTAAACATAAAATATAAATCTATTTATGAAAAGAATTTGTGAAAAATGTTTAACAATAGTTTCGCCAAAAGTTATTCTTTTGGAAAAATACTTAAATTAAGTTTTCAAATCTCACATCCCTTTTGACGACAGACCAGAGAAATGGCAACACTTCTCGCCTTTTAATAAATCAATATCTTCTCTATCTTTCTCTCTTTGATTGAACAGTTAAATCATTGGAATTACCCTGGTTATGAATTGCTCTGGATGAGTTTCTCATGAGTTTGTGCCAACAAATGTTATTAATTTATTTTATGATATAATATTGAAGTGGACTTTAGATGACTTCTTCAACAGAAATCCATTTAGAGATTGGTTTTTGGTTTAGGCTTTCATTACATTTCATTGCATTGAATATTAAAATTTTTAGTCAAACTATTGGCTGAAAGCAATAAAACCGAGTCTTTTATTACCAGATTTTATCTGAAATTATAATCGAAAGATAAAAATGTAATTCAAAAGAATTATTACTTAATATAAATTTGGAAATTTATTATTGAATTCAAAGGCTTATAATTTTTAATCAACAAAAAAAATCTACAAAATTAACGTTAGAATTGTGTGAATGAACTTCTGGTTTGAATAAAATGATAATAAAATTTTTGAAATTATAATCACAGCTCATGTTTTTCCTCTTTGTGTAGGTGTTTCAGAATAGAAACACAGTTGAACACAAACTAAACAAGTTCAAATACACAATAAGGAATAACAGTTTTTTATTATCGAATTATAATATATTTTTTACTTAAAGTAATCAAATTCAATGTTTTGTCTGTTTGTTTGATAGCTCTTAGTTTTGTTGTGTTTTTCAATTGAATTCAACAACAAAACTGTTTTTGTAAAGAAATCTAATTATTTTAATTACATTAAAAGCATTTTCAGCGCTCAAAATCCCGATATATTCTTCGGGAAAGGAAATCAATTCAGAAATGTTTAGGAAAGTACTCAACAATTAAATAATGGATTGAAAAAAGAGTGTTTAAGTCCTAGTATTCAACTCCTAATTGAATCCCAATAGAGATTAAAGCGATTAAAATTTGATAAATGATTTCCGAATTACAACTGAATTAAAAGTGAATAAACTTTTGTTTTTACTCTCAAAATGTACTTAAATTAGTTTGCAATCAATTCTTGCAAGAATTCCATCCAATTGAAAGTTTTATTGGAGTTGCGAAGGGTTGCAAAACATCTAAGGAATGCTGAAAAACGTTAGATACGCCTTCTCAGGATTGACCTAGCTTAGCCTAGCTTCATATATTTCAAGATTGAAACCTTGGAATTCGGGCGTAGGAAGAGTTTCTGATTGAAAGCATAGACTTTTTTTTTGGTTCAGCCCTTTATTGATAAATCTTAAATTAAACTTTATCATCTTCCAGTATACGCAAGATGATAAATCATTGTCTTAATTCAATCATTTTGCAATTTATCTAGATCAGCAAGGAGGTAAAAATTTATTGCAAATATTTTTACAAACTCTTTTATTCACATTTTATTCCTTATTTACAATAAAAATAAAATTGAATTCAAAGATAAATATTCATAACTTATTCTCAGAGAGTTATAGGAATTCTTGAAATCCATTTTTCATAAGAAGAATTTAATGGATTAAAAAGATTTGTGACTAAATATTTCTGGGATTTATTTCATAACAACAAATCAATTAAATGTCTCTAATATTTTGAGATCAACTTTAATGCGAATATTATTCATTACAGAAGCAATTATTCATTGATTTTTGTGTAGTAATTGACTTTTTATTCATTTTAGTCTTTAAACGGTTTCTCAAATCTGGTCTTTACTTTCAAATCGATATCAAGACATACATTCAGGATCTCTCTCTCTCTCTCTCTCTCTCTCTCTCTCTCTCTCTCTCTCTCCAATTGTTAGT
>JAQIXD010000696.1:0-22213 GCA_034699985.1 Minunthozetes semirufus | reverse complement strand
CTCAGATCCGGAGGATGTGTAATGGAGTGCCGTCGTCGTGGAGGTGGTCGAAGTGGAGGGGGTCGAAGTGGAGGGGGTTCAAAGCCAATCAGGAAGTGCGTCGGTTGCAAATGTGTTCACTTTCACAGCCAGTATAAGGGCCCACGGAGGTGTGCTCTTCCACCCACCCAGTCTTGCATTCATTTTCACCCAAAGGGTGGCCGCAAAAGTCGAAAGGGAAGTCGATCCCGACGAAGACATCACTAGATTTCAGTGTCGCTCAAAATTGTCAATCATTTCGATCCACAAAAAATTATTCTTTGAACTGATTTTCAAATGATTTTTGAATAAAAAATTAATTACAAAATTCTAAGCATTTATTTATTCTTCAAAACAATAAATCATAAATAAATAAATTATTAAATCAAAACATTTGACTTAAAACACATTTTTTATTAAATTTAAAACAAAATTAATTTCTTTTGAATAAAATATGACAAACATTTCAATTGTAAAGACATTCTTCGAAATTCAAATAAACTTTCAATGAATGGGGAATTGTCATCAAATGGATGAGTCGTTTGTCATTGAATTTCTTATTTAATGTATCTCTTAAAGCAATTCTACTCAAACTTTTGAGATTCATTGGAACAGATCTCTTCTTTTTAAGCCATTCTGTATATTTAATTTGATTGCTATTTCTGACCAAAACTTGACTCTTATTTGTTTTCAAATCCCAATCAAAGCGAAGTCCGGCTTCAAAGAGAAGATCAAAAATATTTATATAATTATCGTTCAATAATTCAGGAATAAGCCATCGGTTTGTCGATATTTCAGTGACAGAAACGCCGATAACTATGAGTTTCTTCACCACTTCCACCAATTCTTTCTCTACAGCCAACGAAAGTGGGGTTCCTCTGGCTTTTGAAGACTGATCATTGCCTACATCTAAGTCGATATCACAAGCATTTAAAGAAAGGAGAAAATCGAGACAACGATATGATTGTTCGCATTCACTTCGGCTAACATTTAGTTGTTTATCATTATCTATACAACAGATAACTGAGTGAAGCACTGATCCAATATCGGCATCAATTTTATTGAGATCACAACCTCTCTCAATGAGTGCTTCCATTATTTGTTTGGCCAATTCAAAGGTCTGTCCAAATGAAGAGATTATATAAACTAAATGATTGAGTAAAGGCATCGGCAAACAGTCGCACTCGATCTCTGTCTGAGCGAAACAATTGCACAAAACTCTATCTTCCAATGTTATAGTCGGCTCCACATTCTTGATAACCTCCAATACTTGTTCCGGTGTCTCGAAGATCAGAGCGTTGAATATATTACAGGGGTATATCCCACCACTATTTAGATATTTCGAAAATAGTCTCAATCTTTCAGACATTTTGTTAACTCTTTTGTCGATTCGTAAATAAAATGAATTCAAAACTGACTCTGATTTGGGTCACAGTTTGCTGTGCAAAAGGGCTGACCTAATGGTCTAAAACCCGTTTTTAACACAATATTCTAATTGTATAGACTTAGAGAGGATCTGTTCTGAAGACATGACTTTTGAAAACTTGTTTTTAGAAAAAATCATTTGAATTATAAGTAATAATGAGTTTTATTGTTTTATTGTATAAACTTTTTTTTAATAAACTAATAATTATCAGAAAATATGAGTGATTTTAAAGGAGTTTAAATGTCTGTTCTTTTTCTTTCATCTTTTGAAGGCTTTTGATCTCAACTATTTTGAAGACATCTCTAATCCATGCATTTCTTTGGATTAACTCCATTCGAATCCGTTTCTCAGGTTTTGGTTCAAACATAATCTTAAATAATTTGATCATTTGATGACTGGGTTTTAAAGATTTAGGGATTTTCCACTTTTTCTTATTCATCCATTTAAGAGCTTTACTCAATTTATTAGGGAAGGGATACTCTCCGGTATACATTCTGAAGAGAATCACTCCCAGAGACCAGACATCAGCAATGAGGGCATTATAACGATTGTACTTTTGTTTCTCTAATTTCAAAACTTCTGGTGCCATATAAGGAGGCGTTCCACAGAAGGTGGACGACATAATAATGTCTTGTTTGCTTTCCCTCCAACAGACTCTACTCAGACCAAAATCAGCAATGAGTACATCATTGGCTTCATCCAGAAGAATGTTTGATAGTTTGAGATCTCTGTGTGCTATACTCTGTTTGTGCATATATGTCAGACCACTCAACATCTGTGCGAACCATTGTTTGCATTTGTCTTCATCGATGGCTCCATATCTGTCACAATATTTGGCGAGATTTCCATTTTCTGCGAACTGCATCAGAATATAAAGCGAGACGTTTCTGCCCCTCTTTATCATCAGATGTCGGATCAGTTTAATGACGTGCGGATGGATTATCTTCTGGAGTATATACAACTCGTGTTTAACGTCTTTTATTATTTCGTCTCTTTTGTTGGCCTTTTCTATGTTTAAAGATTCGGGAATCACTATCTTTTTGATGGCAATCTTCAGATCCATTTTCAGATGACAACCGCTAAGAATAACACCGAAGGACCCGCTGTCTATCTGTTTTCCAATTTTAAAGCCAATGCTCTTCAAGACGTCCTCATCTTTCTTGAATTGTCGGTTCGGTAACTCAAAAGTTTCTGTCATTTCTTTTGTCTTCACTTCGAGCGGATTTTTAGTGACCGCCCAAACGGCATCGCTATCAGAAGTGGCTTTAATTTGTTCCAAATTACTCAGTGTTTGATGTTTCTTGTTCTTCATCTGTTGTCTTACATATGAATCACTCCCTCGACAACAGCCACAACAGCACAAGTAATAACAAATTGAACTCATTTTATGGTAATCTCTGTCTGTCTTTGATTTAACTTTAAATACATTCAACGGATTTGAAGACAAATTATTCAAAATTCTGATATTTTTTCAATTTTTTAATTTGAAAAAAATATTTATTTTGTTTTCAAATAATTAATCAAATTTTAAAACTAAAGACTTTTTTGAAAATTGTTTTTAAGTTAAATAAAATTTGAGTCAATTTTATTAGTTTTAGAAATGAGTACAAAAAACAAACGAAAGATTTGCTTGAATTTAAAAGAATTGCAAAAATAGAAGAAACGGAATAAGTTTAGTCAAAAGATAAGCAGAGAAGTGATAATTTGAGGAAGAAGTAGGAGAAGGGGCGATGGGTTTCGGTTCATCTCCAGAATCACGTACTTTAACTGTTTGTCTGACTTCTAAAGGAAGGGTCACTTCATTCATATCATTTTCTTGATCGTGTGTTTGTACAGTGATTGGGTTCTCCACCTCCGGAAACGTTTCCCGAATACCATTAGTCTTTGGACCGCAAATACTTTTGATTGGATTCAGATTATTGCAGTCAAAGAACTCGGAAACTGGCCTTAGAGTGCATTTTTGTTGGTTATTCTGTACATCGATTTGTATCTCACAATACTCTGAGTCGTCGAACAAAAACACTTTTGACTTCTTTTTGTCTTTAAGAGTGATAGTGAGGGCAGCGCTTATATTCTTCGGAAGTGAAGTTATACCAAATATTTCAAACTCCGATTCGAGAGTAGAAGAGACAGGAATGTCATACTCTGAGCCCAATTCAAAATTGAATCCCAAAACAGTTTTATCAGAGAATATGAATTTACTTCGAGTACTGATTGGATCGAAATAAGCGGCACTCAGTTTCTGAGACTTAAAGACAAACAAATTATGATTTCAATCATTTACTGACTTTTCATACCATAAGACGCTTTCCTTCTTCAGATTGTGTTCCGATTTGGTTCTGTTTTCCACTGACTGGAAGATATACGAGAGCCCCCCACTCCACCTGATATGGACGAAGGTTTTTGAATGTGTAAAAGTTTCCTTCACCGAAGTAAATGGAGGCGCCCACGAACTCAGTGACGCTCTCATGACTCTCAAAAGTAACGGCAGCATCGATAGGACCGGACATATCTTTAAATAGTTGGCCGATAGGACACGGACCGGACAATTGCTTCTCTGCTCTATTGAAAAGCCAAACCTCTTTGCTTCTGAAGACAGCAATAGACCCGTTTTGCAAATCAGTTATGGCCTCCGGAACTAAGGTCTCACATATTTTGTCACATTTTATGACTTCAATTGAAATACAAAACAATAAAACAGAAAATAATAGATATTTTGTAAACATTTTCTTTGGAATGAATTATGAATTAGTTCTTTGCTTTTATCAGATTCTGAGTAAATCTTAATTAAATTAATTCCAATTAAGAATGAGCGAGGTTAATCACATTATTCATTAACAATTTTTGAATTCTTGAAAATTTGAATCATTCGAAACCATTAAGTAATACAGTTAGACTCGGATTTAGCTAGTACGCTTTTAACCGAAATTCGCTAATAACTGGGAGGTTTTTGATGCACCTGATACTTCTATGGTCATATAATACTTAAATACCCACAAATAACAGAATCACTAATAGCTGAAACTCGGATTTAACAGGGTTCACTTCAAAATATAAATAATGTACTATTTGATTGAATTTACAATAGAAAACCTACATTAAAATAAAATAATAAGTAATTTATGTGTAATTTCTATCCCCACTTATAACTAGACTCGGATTTAGCTTGGAGAATTTTGCTGCACCAGGAATTCGGTTATTACCGAGTCTAACTGTATATCTTTAGTTTAAACCCATATAAAACTAATTGATATCTGATTTAGATTTGTGACAAAAAGTCAAAGAACAGTTGGGCATCAAATTAGAAGAACCCATAGAAAGACGATAATAACTGTAAAATAAAGTGGTTTTCTGTTTTTGATATAATTTTGATAACAAATAAATTTAAATGATTTGAATTTGAGTCACAAATCTTATTGAATTCAGAGTTTGAAACAAATAAAAGATGAGTTTTCTTCATTGAAATCATTTTCAAACAATGGTTTGAAAAATGTTTTAATTTTTAAATAAAATTAAAAAACAATTTAATTAAATATTTGAATGAATTTCGCGCAACAAATCATTTTAAAAATTGAATTCAAAAGTCATTCAACTGTTATCCAAATTGTGACCACTTTTACATCAAATCGAAGAAAAGATATCAATTGATAATTAAATGGGAGGCTGTTGTGGCAAAAAGAACGAAGAAGAGGCTGCAGAAGCTGAGGCATCAGGAGAAGGACAGGAGGGCGCCGAAGGAATGGACGCACAGGCAGAGCGAACAACAGGTGCAGATGATGTGAGCGCTTCGCAGACTGGATCAGCCATCGCCTCTAAGACAAGTCAGGCGCAATCAAAAATCGATGAAAAGCAGGCCTCAAAGTTTCTGGCGAAACCGTCCGGTAGTATCACCGGTTCAGCAATGGATTCAAAAGTCGGATCCGGTGTCAGAAGTGGTGCCGGCGGTTCGACAGCCGGTGGATCCAGAGTAGGCTCTTCAGTTTCAGGAACTTCTGGTATGGGTTCTTCAGTCTCTGGCGCAGGTTCTTCCACATCCGGAATGGGCTCTTCGACGATGGGTTCGTCAATCAGTGGTACATCTGGTTTGGGGTCTTCGACATCCGGTTTTGGTTCGTCCACCGCTGGATCTTCTCTAAGTGGATCGCGAGCCGGAGGATCGTCAGTCAGTGGATCAAAGACTGGGTCTTCAGTAAGTGGTTCAACTGTCGGAAACCGCACGTCCGCCACTTCTTCAATGAATACAAGGCCCGGCTCTACAGTCATCTCTTCGAGGACTGGTTCTGCCATTACTGGACAGACATCTAAAAAATGAGCCGAAAAACAAGTCTTCGACAGAAATATAATCATTTGTTAGTCACTCCTCTATTATAATGGCTTTCAATTTAAAGACAAATATATTTTCAAAGAAATAAAATTCGTTTAAAAACTCTTTTAATTCAATATTTATTTGAAATTTAATTTATATTTCAATCGTTTTTTTTTAACCAAAATTGTCTTAATTTAATCAAATCCATAAAAAAGATTCAAATAAATGGATATAATTCGCAGATATGTCCCAAGAATTGGTGATTTCAATGATTCACACAAAGCCTGTGAACAACTGATCCAACAATTCATAGAAAACTATTCTTCGATTGTCTACGAATCGGAATCTCTTTTCATTTGCAAGTACTTTATGTCAGCAATACTTGCCTTCTGTGCAGACATTGGTTTCAAAAATTATAAATCTTTGGATCAGTTGATCCGATTCTTCGTTGAAAAACAGTCAGGAATTTGGGATATTTGGTCAATACATCAGTTTGAAAGCACTCAATGGACAGGCATTGAAACCTGTTTAGGCATTAAATTGAAGAATCTTTGGGACAAAAGTGGTTTTCATGCCTTAAAATATATAATAGAAATCTCACATAAAATCAACATTGAATTCATTGATCCAAATGACAGAAGTGTTAGAATCCGTTTCATAGACTTTCCCCGATTTGATGCAATTGAATCTAAAAGTGAATTATGGCGTAATTTACACCATCCTATCATTGACTGCACTCTATTACCAGAAAGTCCTCATATCTTACAATTATTATTACAATTTGGAGCTAAAATCCCAACCATTGACTATCAAATACAACACTTCATTAACCGCATCCAATACCGCAATACAACCACAAACACGTCTCAAGCATTGCTGAGAAAACTATTTTGGATCAAATTCGTGACAATAGATATCCCGTTTCAAAGTCGGTTATATAAAGATCTTTTGATAATAGGAAATGATATAATAGAAAACATAAGAAATCAATTTGAGTGCACTCCCAATGACTGTGTCCTCGATATTATCCCAGAGATACCTTCACTCAAACAAATGGTCAGATATGAGATACGAAAGAGTTTAAGGACTAAGAATGGATTGCCTCAGAATATAGATCAATTGGAAATCAATTACATTTTGAAAGATTATTTAAATCTGATTCGTTTGTGAAGAAATCAAATCATGTTTTGAAAGAAAAATAAAAACTTTTATCAATTAATTGAATAAATTTCCAAATAATTACGATTTTTCCTCTTATTATATAAATCACACAATTTTAAGAACTTGAAGTAAAAAACAAGTTTTAACTTATATTATGAATCATATGATCTAATGATATAATCTTAATAAAAAGCACAATATTGTTGATCTAGTTAGAAATAGATACAATTTCCAGTTCAATTTGATGGTTGTTTTCATTTATTTAATGGTTTTAGTGTCTCATTAGGTGTGGTCTCACTTATCATAAGCTGAAAGTCTTGTGGAATCGGTAGCCGTTGAGTTCAAATGAGATAACTTTTTCTTTGATTTGAAAGATATGGTCTCATAGTCTCTGACACTTGCATTACGATTGAACTGAACGTCCGACTGCTGGACAATCCATTGCAATATGCGATCTCTTTTAGAGATTATTTCTGGATTTGCGTTGAATTTTGTGATAAAATTATCCCCGAAATGGCTGTCATAAGAGCACTGACAGACACTGTGGCTACTGATGAAAAAGCAAACAATTGATAGGATGAAAGACAAGATACAGAATGTGAGCATAATTGCATTGATCAGAATAGTCGGCGGATTGTATAACAAATCAAAGTTTTCGATCACATTATTTCGATTGAGTTTTAAAATGTTTTCAAATTTACTCGAATTGAGTAATGAATTGGCGATTATTATAGAGAGGGCTCCCGTCAGGCCTATAGTCAACAACGAGGATAACATTAGTATATAGAGATGACAGGAACTATGCGGACGACTTCCAGATATGATTGTAATAAAACCGTTAATTATAATCCAAACACCGATCGATGCCTCACAATAAGCACTGGTAAGAGAGGATTCGATTTCGACCAGAGAATAGACGACACCAAACAGACAGACAATTATCCCACACGTCGTCGAAGCAATTCCTAAACCGATTACTACTCTTATTGAATGATAAGAAGATCGGTTAATAAGAAGGGCTTCCACTCTGCTCTTTGTGGGCACTTTGGCAGTGACTGTCCTGCCGGCAGCCAATTGAGGCCCAAAACACTCACTTTTATTTTGATTCATTAGATTTTGATCCGATTTTAAGAAATTTAAAATTCAAAAGAAGAGCACATTTTGTGTATTAATCACAAAGTGATTCACAACTGAGTTATCGCTCAGTAATTGTAATAATAGTCTTATTTCTGAGACAACACTGAAGACAGTGATAATAGCAGTTGAGAGCAAACGCTATCTTTCCGAGTGAACGAGTGGCTCACCTTCTTTTAGATAATGATTTATTGAACCAGTCCTCCAATTTGGGTCAATCCGATTACAGCAAGCGTTAGTTGACCTGTTCTACTGCTTCTTCACCATCAGATTATTTGCATTTGTAGGTCAAGGCTTTTAAAAAAGCGTCATTATTATGGAATAGAGCTCTGAGTGATAAACTGTTCCCCTCCGCTGACTTTAGGATCTTCTTTAGTCAAAAGTTGTCCAATGAGTCTAAACTCCAGTTCTCAGCCCTTTTAAGAATACAAACCAACAAAAGAAAACCATTAATTTCAAACTCAAAACACATTAAACCCAAAACTCATTCATCTTTTAATCAGTGATTCCTTTTAAAGCCTGAATTCTGTATTAATAGAAAATAGATTTTTGCGGTTCAATGGAGTGGTATAACGACTCACCAATTATTTATCGAAACATTTATTTCATACAATTATTAAATATTTGGTTTTCGGTTCATAACCATTAGCACAACCACCAGAACAGCCCATAACAGCCCTTAACAATCAATTTAATCAATCTTTTCATTAATAGACTATTAAATTGATTACTGAAAAAGTGTTTTATCCGACAATTATTTTACAACTTTTACGATAACAAACGAATTAATGTGGAACTGGTCTGTGGTTCCTCTTTAATTATTTCCTAATAAATTGATGACTTATTTTTTTAAAACTTAACTCTATTTAATTAAATTAAATTTTTTGTTTTTCTAACACCACTTAAAAGTTCAATTTAGATATTGGAACCGCAATAAACTAATCCATTAAAATTTTAATTAATCATCAAAGGGTCGGTACACTAACTGTAGTTCCGTTAGTCAATTAGGTGTAAAAAATTTCCAATTTGTTAGGAAAGGCTTAAATGAAAAGAAGTAATAAATATATGAAAATTATGGTCAGATTTATAGTCGACTTTATTGTGGCCTAAAAATAGTTGAGAAACAAAATCCTCATAATTGGGACGAATAAAAGCGCATAACTTTGGGGAACAGACTTGTTATTGTTGTTTCATCTGCTTGAGGTCAATGTCAAACAGAATCTAACAAATTGCTGACCTCTGGCAGTGAGAACACCACCGGCGCAGCCATAGGTATCGCTAATTAATTTTGGCATAAATTTTAAATTAAATGATTTTTATTCAAAGTTTTACGAAAAATGTATTTCAGTTATGATTATTATTGTTATTATTAATACATTTATGTTATGTTTTAATCCATTTTTAATACTTTTGGGGAAAAACACATTTATGTCAACAAAACAATTAATTTATAAAAAGTAATGAAAAGTTTTTTTTTGAATTTTATTTAAATATTTTCTAAAATTTCGATTTGTTTTCGAATATATTAAACAAATTATTAAATAAATTCCACTTTTTATAGATATTTCGAAAACAAAGAGAAGAAGAGATGGATTCAATTGAAGATATTTAGTGCTGAGTAGAGCTACGGTAGGGGTGATAGTTAGAGGAGCCTGACTTTCGAGGCATTTTGCCGGCAATAGCGCTGACACCAGTGGCGGAGCTGTGGTGTGTGTGAGAGTGAGTTGAAGACTGAGATGAAGGAGTGGTGCCATAAGTGGCAGTACTGTCAGCTACAGCTGGCGTTGTGTAGTCCTGTGTTACACCTGTTTGGTCTCCATATCCGTAATAATTCCAGTAATCGCTGTAATTATATCCGTATTGTGAGTAATAATCGTAGCCTTGATTTGGATATCCGTAAGCATTCGGGTATTGATTTCCGTAATAATTTCCGTAATAGTTCTGAGGGACGGCCCCATTGTATCCGCTCCAACTTCCCTGACTCTGATACGTGTCCTGACTCCTGCCTCTACCACCCCTTCGACTGGTGCCGGCTTCGTATCCTTCGTAAGTATTTTGTTGTTGCATTCGCTTCTGTTGTTGCGCTACGGGTTGTGGCTGTGCTTTCTTAATGTCACACTCTTTGCTTCCAATCGTTTGTTTGGCCTCTTTTACTGCCAATTCGGCCGACTCTTCGGTGTCAAAGATTATGAAACAAAACTCACGCCTTCTGTTGCGCTGTCTATCGAATGGAAGTTCAATTCCTTCAACGACCCCATACTTTGAGAAGTATTTCTTAATATCTTCTTCAGACATATTAGAATCAATTCCTCCAACGAAGATCTTTTTGCAAATGGGACGCGACTTTGCTCTCTTGGGATCAGTTGTTTTACTTTTGATGATATGCGGACCGGTTTTCAATATCTAATTAAAAGGAATTCAATTAAACAATTGTTTAGATTTTTTGTTGACTTAAATACCTCTTCGATGGCATCTTCTGAGGCAAAGGTAATGAAACCAAAACCTCTTGGATTACCGGAGACGGCATCGTATTTGATACTAACGTCGGTTACATTTCCGTATTTTTTGAAGTATTCGCGCAAATCATCTGAAAAACAAACGTTTAGTAAATCAAAGGAATAATTATTAGACTGAAAGAGGACTTACTTTCGTCGGTATCCCAACTCAGACCACCGATGAATAGCTTTCTATTGATTGAATGCAAAAAACAAAGTATTAATGAATGAAATTGTGAAATAAAGAGAAATAGTGAACAAATTCCTATAAATACTATAGATTTATGTCTTATATTCAAAGTTTAATTAACGAATCGACTCTTATGTCATGTCTTATGTAATGACCGCTAAATTCGGTTCAAATCAATTGAAATTTTATAATTAAAACCTTAAAAAGGAAAAGAAAAATATAATTATTTTAATATTTACAGTAAATAATGATTATTATTATTATTATTAATATTATTATTAAATAGATTTTAAGCATCATTTAAATGACCGAAAAACTGGTCTTTGCGTTCATATGTCTATAAAACGCAATCAATTAACTAATGGTTTACTTTATTTATGATATCATTGTTTTATTTATTGGATTTCTGTACCATTTATTCGAGTGATTGTCACAAGACATCAGTCATTGTCCATCAGGACTGAGATCTCTGTCGTCGATCTTTGGCTGAAAAAAGGAGTAAATCTCTGTTCAAAAGCAATTAGGAATTCGAGAGAACGGCAGTGAAATCAAAGCACTATTGATAGACATTGAGGACAAGTAAACAATATTTTTAAGTAATAATTGTCTCTCGAGTTGATGGCAGTGTTGGCTCTCAGGCGGAGGACACCAGTGGTCAGCAAACGATCGAAACCAACAGACAATCGATGAATTCAAACACGAATTTAAACATTAATTTTAACTAATTATAGGTATTTGTCATTCAATTAACAAAACAAAGGCTTAAAAGTCTAACAATTATACAAATTGTCAGTTATTTTAAGTATTTATCAAAACATCAATAAATTTGATAAAAAATTGATAAAATGTTGAATAAAATGATGAATAAAATGATGCTTTAAATATCATTTAAATATATAATCATTACTTAAATGCTTTAAATATTTGAGTTTAGAGACGAATAGACTTTAAATAATGTCATTAAAAGTCAATTATTGAAAAACAATCGCATTTTTGAGACAAATATTTCATTAAAAATGAGTTTAAAAATCATTTTATACAATAATATGCAAAATGATTGGAAAGAGAAGAAAATTATTGAAAAATAATTAGATTTTAGTCAAAAATAACTCTATTTTCTGCTTATATTAAGAGTTATCTCCAGTTGAGTGAGGATTTGGTCAGATCTGCAAAAGACTGGTTAACAAAATGAACGCCAAATTGGGCTCAAAATCAATAATAATTTGCATTCAATTCCTGAATAACTGAGTTTGCAGTCAATCCGAAGTCAATAGAAATTATCCTCTAATTAGTAAATTAACTGTAAATCTATTAATTGGATATAAATATAATCGTTTGGTCACTAATTATCTCTTAATTTGTCTAATAATTGAATAATTCGTATAAAATCTATAGATTTCTGAATTCAGTACTAAATTGGAGTCAAATGTAAATTAAGTCTTAAAATAATCTTAAAAATTGTGGAAACAATTCTATTCTTAAGTGAAGTTCAATTAAAAAGTAGTTTTTATGAACAAAATAGTAATGAATTAGAGCTCAGATCAGAGCCGGTGTCGAACCGATACCTGTCTTCGTCGTCATTTGCTTTGATCGGAATATCTTCTGATTTTTCTAAACGGTTGTCATCTCTCGCATCTGATTCTTCATCGGTTTTACTGTCATTTGTCATTTCGTTGTCAATGTATTCATTACTTCCTAATAATTATAGAAAAAGTAATTTAAATCAAAATTTATGCCACAAATCAAGTGTCAGATCAGAAATCATACCATTTTTGCCGTTCAATGCATTTTTGTCTGCGTTTTGTTCATCGAAAGCATTCAAACTAATGTTGGAATCGTCGGCGAAATCAGTCATTTTGTGGTTTAAGTCAATTATACTTTAATTAAAACAAAAGATTTATTTTTGTTTTCCTTTGAATTCAATTAAAAAATATTTCAAATAATTGACACAAAAGTCAAATGAAAAATATGGCGATTTTGCGGTCCTTTTCGCTCACAAACAATGTATTCAATGATATATGAGTCCTCTCTCTCTCTCTCTCTCTCTCACAAATAATGCGATACTTTTGTCATCAGATTAGTGACAGCCCTTCAAAACAGTTCAAACATTAACCCAAACCCACCAAAACTGTAACGTTGTTTAAGAAGAGTGAGTCAGACAAACAAAAAAGCGTTTATAAAGAGAAGTCATTCAAATAAAACGTTTAGAGAAAGCATTTATTGTCTTATAATTGAGTCACTGATTGAATGCTCCGTTAATTTCAAACTTAAAATTACAAGAGTTTGACATTTGAGTGAAGATTAGATCAAAAACTTTTGTAAACTATTGATTCTAAAAACAATCAGATCCTTAGTTAACAGGTATAGAAGGTGTCAAACAATATGACCTAATTGTCACTCTTCTGGATCAGTGATGACTCGTTTTGAACCTAAAAGTAGGACTCGAGTCAACCAAATGTGAAGACAATCACTAAACGATTGAAGTAAATGAAAAACAATGAAAACAATAGAGAATTAGTTTTGAAAAAATTGTATTGTTTTTAATAATCGATTCTTTTAGTCATTCATTGCCTACAAATTGCTATTAAAAATGAAATACTGTATAAAAACAGTTCATTTTAGAGACGATATTAACAAATTGAAGAAGAGATCGATTTTCAGCGAATAATACATTTAATTTAGTTTCGAATAATAATTAATAATAATAATTAGGATTAATATATAATTGAATTGAAATTAAAAAATAATTAATAAAAACCAAAAACTTATAGAAACTCATAATCGGAATAAAATGCTAATATTTTTTGTTTGTTTTTTGTATTGTTTTTTCTCTCATTTTGTTTCACACATTAAATGTTTAATTAAAATAAAAATTATTCAAAAAATTAGAGCCGAATATCAATAATATTATTAATATTTAAGACATAAATAATTTGTCAGAAAAAGAGATGACATTAGAGATGATGTCTTTAGAAGTCTTGAACTCTCGAAATACAGTCCAATAATAATTAGAGTCTAAAATACAAAGACTTCAATTGATTTATGGGTTCTCTTGTGCTCAACCATTAAATTAATTCAAGTAATGAATCAATAAATGAGGAAAAGATTTGCGACGAAAGTGTGAATCAATTGTTAAAATAGATTCAGATTTTTGTATCATTTGTTTGTTTTTTGGATAAATATTCATAAAAAAAGAGAAAATAATTGAATCGAAAATCATATGAAGTAATCACTAATACATCGATATATTAAACAAACGATTGATTAGATTTAGTCTAATAGTTGGGGTAGTAATTGGAGTTCGTGTAAGTCTTGTAGGGGTAGGCGCCGAATGAGCCATCGTTTCCGTAAGAGTTTTTACTCCACGAACCGTTAGATCTGTCACTAAAGCCGCCGCCTCCAGCGCCTCCAGACCAACCATTTCTGAATCCACCGGCTCCGCCGGCGCCATAACCCTGTTGACCGCCGCCGTTCCTGGAGCCACCAGTTTGTCCCATATTACCAGTGACACCACCGAATCGTGGGGGCTGTGCTTTTTTGATGTCACACTCCTTATTACCCACAATTTGTTTGGGTTCGGCGATCGCCGCTTCGGCGGCCTCTTCGGTGTCGAAAATAATGAAACAGAATTCACGTCTTCGACCTCTTTGTTTGTCAAACGGACACTCAATGCCTTCGACCTAAGAGTTGGAAGAATACAATTTGAGGATAATTTTTAAATCGAGACTAAGTTTGAAGAACTTGAGATCAATACCGTTCCAAAGCGTTCGAAATAACTTTTGATCTCATCTTTAGACATATCTGCGTCTACTCCGCCCACGAATATTTTTTTGAAGGCCGGCTTAGTTCGAGGTCTTTTAGGGTCAACGGCCCTATTCTTAATCATATGGGGACCGCCAGCTAACACCTGTTATTTAAATAATCACATCATTAAAGCAAAATAATAGACAATGAATGACAAAACCAATAATCAAATCAATCGATGAATACCTGGTCTATAGATACGGGATTAGCGAATGTGATGAACCCAAAGCCTCGGGGTTTACCGGTGACGCTGTCGTATTTGATGTTCACGTTTGCGATTTGACCGAATTTACTGAAATAATTCAGTATATCCTCTGAAATGACAAATCAATTGACAATTAATTGAAGATAAAAGCAAATTAAGTGATAATATAAGTCCATTCCCTCGTTTGCCGTCATTTGAATTACATTAAAAACATTTTCTTTGTTTTGATTAATGTTTTGATAACTAATAATAGTTTTCAAGCAATTACTCAAAACACTGACGATTCAGTCAAAGAGGACTTTATTTTATTATCAGATTAAGTGACTTACGTTCTTCGGTATCCCAACTGAGTCCTCCCAAAAACAGTTTTCTATAGAATTGAGAGGAAAACCATAATTAATATTCAATTGTAATGAAAGAGAGATTCAAATAATTTATAAAAAATAATAATTAAAAATATTTTTCGCTCAAAATATAATCAAATATAAAGTAATTTATTAATCAAATGCAAGCTTTAGAGACAAACTATCGACTGATGAGTCCTACCATTTGGTAATTGTAATACCAATTGATGTGATTAGTGATAGTATGTCTGTTGTGTGTCTGTGAGGCCATAGTCTCGTACATCATCTGATTGGCGGCCAATCAATGTGTGTCTCAAGAAATCACTGAAATGTCTCCCTTTAGTCGAAAATCATATAAAATGATTGTATGACTAAAATCTCACTCAAATATCGGTCTTAAATCCCAATCAGAGTCAAGAGTTGGCACACAATGAAAGCCTGCAAAACATTTCGGGCAAACATTTCAAACAAATTAATTGGTTTTTAATGTCTTTTAATTTATTAGACAATTGTCTCGCTTTACAAGACATCCATTTAATCCTAATTTATGATTATTTACGTCTAAACAACACTATATATAAATTATATATATTTTTGGGAACTAATTAGTGATAAAATAAAATGATTGCAACAAAAACAACAAATCATTAGACGAAGAATAAATTGATAATAAACTAAACTCAACACAATTTAACAGAAGATAATTAATATCTAATTAATTAATCAAATAATGAAATTACAACAAAAATCACCAAATCTTGTGTTTAACTCAATTTGAAAGTAAAGACAAAAACAATTTCATTTAAATGAATACAATTTAAATGATATTAATATAAAACTAAGAAATCAATTGAATTAAAACACAATTGAAATCAATTTGAAATTGCGATCAAAAATGAGTTGTTTTTAAAAATGAGTCATAAAAAAATTGGAGTAAAGGCATACCTGTCCTCATCGTTGTGTTGGCGTCCATTAGCGGACATTGTGTCCATCGGTTCATAATAGTCGGTCGCCATTTGATTGCAATTAAAATGTTGACAAAAACGCTAAATATGTGAATACGTGTAATAAACGGATAGTTTTAATGTATTTAATGACACAAATCTCACAAATTGTGTAATCGATAGCAAAGTATTCCGATTGAAGTCAACACTACATTCAAATGGCGTTAGTATTGAGGATACGGATATCAATCACAAAACACTCGCAAACAGTTAAGGCAAGCACTCACTCAACTCTCAACTTTACAAACAGATGGCATTACAATTACACCAACACTTCAACTAACAACAAAGTTCTAAATCTAATAAGTTTAGCACCTTGATCATTTTTATATTACTAAAAACCTTACTTTTCTATGATATACCCCTTTCCTGGTTTAACTAATCTCTTATTTTATAACTAAAATAAATAAATATTAACAACAATTAGAAGTTACGAATGATTTCATTAATTATCATTTGATTTCAAATTCATTTAAATTTACGAAAAAGTTTTAAAAAGTTATTTAATTTAAGACAAAAATCTGAACTCAAACTATAATAGAAATGACATCTCATCCTGACTTCAAAGACTTCATGAGAAGACTCAAACATATGGAACCGTTTGAGAAATGTGATGTTGAGGTAGAATTTGTTAAAATAGAAGAACAATTAGAAGAGGATTCAGTTCAAGATTCAAATAATACCTGGAAATCAATTGATGAAAACTCTATACTCAGAAACGGCGAACAAATAAATGTATTCAAAAATTTGAGTCAAATATTGTACACAATCTTCAAAACTCGATTCTTAATACCAATCAGTGATATGAAGATTGATTATCAAAGTATCACAAGAGGATCGACATCACAATTTATTGGAAAGATTTTGATTACTGATGATTACAGTCGAGTCATTCTCAATGACATAATAGATCTGAAGAGTATGAAAGCGGAACCGATCGGTATTTGTTGTGAATATAGCATAAGAGATATATTACCTGAAGAGTTAAAAAGAAGATATCATTTGATTTATTTTATTTGTTTGAATGAAATGAGTGACGAAGAGTTTGATCTCTTATATAATAGTTTGCAGACAAAAGAGAGCTCAAGTCAAACAGTTTTCTCGTTTTATATTCTTCTGAATTCTCAGAAAAGAGTTGAAAAATTGCATCGATTGAGACAAACCTCTATTATTTCTGGATATTTCCAAATGGGAGGCTTTCAATGGATTGACTATAATATGGTTGTTATCGATAGTGACCTAAACATGAATTGGTTATCAGAAAAGAAAAACACAGACTTTGAAACTGAAAGACTTGTCAGAAGTTTGGTTAACTTTTTGGAACAAATCGGAGAATTTCCGACAGTCTTTAGATATCATAAGTCTTCTCATAAAATCAATAAAACGATTGCCGACAGAGTTCTCCAAGAAATGCTAGAAATTGCAGATCTAAGGAAAGGATCAAATGAGAAGAAACACGAAAATAATTATCAACTTTTGATAATCAACAGAAGCATCGATTTAATCACTCCTTTGATTCATTGCTCAGAATTCCGACCCTTTGTTTTCAATGAATTGGAGAATCAGTACGAAAACGATATGAACACAGAATATAGAAAATTGAATAAAATTAGTGTCGATAATACCTTAGAAATAAAGAAGACTTTCGACAAATTGAGAGAACTCTTCAAAGATAATGAGTCTAAGTATGAGATACTCATTAAAAAGTTCAATAAAAACATTGAAAACGCTTCGGAGGTGTTCAACAAAATCAAAATCAGTTCTTATTCTCAACTTTTAAGTATCGAAAAATCGTTATTAGAGAAGAAATCGTGTCTTAAATCCGAGAAGAGTTTGCAAAAAATATTCAATAAATTGATTTCGCGAACCGATACAGAAGTTTCTAATTATGATTTGAGTCGAGTTCTGATGATTAGTAATTTGTTTAACAAAAATGAAACCAAAGAAGACATCAAACAATATGTCAAACAGAATCAAAAGGAGCGACAAATCGATTGGACAGTTGTCGAAGATTTTGTTGAATTAAAGAAAACGTTTGTAAACACAAAAAAATATTCTTCGACAGAATCAAACATTTCTCAAATCGTTACCAACTTTTTTAAGGGCAGTCTCTCTGAAGAAACCTATCCTTTGGTTTATAAGAAAATAGTAAAAGATACGCAAAGACAAAAGTTAATCTTGTTCATTTTGGGAGGACTTTCTTATAATGATTTGGTTTCAATTCCTGAAGAATATCAAAAAGATGTGATATTCTGTGCAAATGGCTTAATAACCCCCAAAATGTTTATCAATTCATTTATTTGTGAATAAATTATAAATATTTTATGAATTATTTTCATTTGAACTGTAATTACATACACATTTGAACTGTAATCTATGTTTCATTTCACTGTATTTTCATATGAGTAAAACACTTTATTATCTCACATCCATTAAAGTGAAGTCAAAAATCATTTAAAATAAACTTACAATAGTTTTAATTCAATTTAATTATAATATGTCTGAAGATTGCGATCAATTAATTGATCAAATTATGAGTTTGAAGATCGAAATGTTAGACAAATTGTCGGATTTAATAGAAGACAAGAACCGGATTTTCAAACAATTTATTGAACACAACAATAATATTAACGGAGAATTTGTCCTCAAATTCAGTAAATTATTGGATAAAAGCAAGCGATTGATCGATAAATCAAAAGCAATTAACTCAAGTCTTCAAATGTTTGATCCAAACCTAATGGATGACATTCAAAGACAATTTGAAGAATTAAAGAAAAATATGGACAAATGGTCAGCATTTGAGACATGTTTTCAGTTTATTATAGTTAATGAAAATCTGTTCTCAAATTTGAACGAAAACTTCGACCAAATCCTGGATTTGTTTAATCGAGAGATCAATAAATTGAAAAAAGAAAACCATTTCTTAGAGAAAAAATTAAATTATCTTTTCTTAAAGGAAACTAAAATCAAAGCCAATGTCTGTGACATCAAATTGAGTGTCATTCAAATGGATCACAATTACTGTCTGTCATTCACTTAATTGAAAACTCTTAAAATTAATGTCAAGTCCAATGATTTGTCATCCCTTTCCTCTAATACTCTGAACAATCATTTTTTGTTAAATCATTTATTTAATTCCGGAATTTTAATTAAATAATATTTTAATTCAATTTTTTTGTCTTTTGTTCAATAAAATTATTTAACTTTTTGTCAATTCATTGAAACTAAATTGAAATGCGTTTACATTTAACACAATTTTATAGAAAATGAAAATTATTCTCATTTTAAGTATACTTTTCTGTAATTCCAATACATTTTTGACATCAATTAATAGAAAATAAACGATAAAATTCTTGTTAAACAAAAATAAAGAATAGAGTTTACCATTATTAAGATTACCATTACCATGGTCAAATCTCACAATTAGAATATTATTCAGAATTTGAGATTAGAAATGGCATAAATTACAAGGAATTGTGTTTTGTAAGAATTTAATACATGATGGTTTGTTGAAACAATTTTGGAAATATTCTTAAATGCACAGAAAGGTGCACAGAAAGAATGAAACCTGGAAAGGGTGTCATAGCTTTCGATATTGAGCTCACAATTTCTTTATTCAATGCATTTATTAATATATAATTTATTATTTAATTTTAAAATTAATTTTTCGTTTCTTTTTATAATTAAAGACTCATTTGTTTGCAAAATTAATCAAAAACTGTTGTAAGGCATTATATAAGTTATTAGATGCATCATGCATGATCATTTTTGTTAAATTAATACTTTTAATATTTAATGAGATTATTTGGAGAGGAGTGACATTGAATTAAAATCGATCAAAACTATTGATTTGCGGAGAGATCAAGAACCAGGGTTTTCCTGACAAAGTATAACAACGTGATCACGTATCAACAAGGTGATAACTCAATGCATGTTTCAGACAGAATAAATGTTTGAATGTTGATTGTGAAGGTCAGCACATTCCATAAAATGTGATTTACTGACAGAGAAAGACATTTGATTAAAGACTTACCTTTTATTTCATTTGTTTCTTTAGGAGCATTAACTTAATAAAAATGAATTATCGAAATATTATTTCGATATTTGTCTACAAATATAGATATTTGAGGTAAAAATAGAATCAAAAGTAATTAAGAATAAAATAATATGAAATTCTTGAGTATTATATGAACTTTCCATTAGATTCAAAGCATTCGTTCATTGAATACAATTTTTATTCTTCGTTTGTCTCACATTTTGTGATCGCATTACTATTGAATGCAAAACCAGTTTATTCTGGTTCTGTTCACAGGCTTTGCTCGGATCGAAATTCTATCTGAAAAACACACTTTTCTCTGAATATCTGAATTCTGTGAATTTCCTGAAAACAGAATTCAGGGAATTCTGAAAAAAATCACTCAAAAGATAATTAGATTTTTTCCTCGATTTAATGCATTCAAAATCTTATCTAATCTTAAAGTCTAATCAAGATTTTCATGAATTATCCCCGAGTTTTGAAAAATTTCTTCTCAGCTATAAAACTACTGAAACTATTTATAGTCAAAAACTCGTCTTCACTGAAATATTATGATAAAACAAATTCTTATTTTCAAATAATAACTCAATTCTAATGAAATTTTATATTCTGCTGAAAAACAATAAACAAAATTATAGATTATATTTTTGTAAAGATATTGTTTTACAGACATTTATCGAAAAATATTTCATTCTATTTGTTTAAAATGATTTTTAAAATCTAATATTATTTATGAAAAACTTTAATAATATTTTAAAAGAACTGATGACTCGTTAATCAATTTTGCGTAAAACTTTTGAAATGAAAACCGAAACGTTTTCAGAATATTATTTCAAAACTAAAACTTAAATCAAATGAATGTATAGTTTGACACAAATGTGACATTAGTTTAAGTCGTGATATAATCTCTGTATTTGATTAATAGATATGAAAAATAAGGGGAAAGAGTCAAATGGAAACATAGTATTCATAAAATGGTTAAATTTGTCTTTGAATAAGCCATAGCAACAACACTTCATTCGGTTGTCTTCCGAAAGTCAGCTAAAGAGCAATTTGATTGGATATCCGCAGCCGCGGAGCCAACACTCGATTCGGACAGAAATTCAAAAATAAAATTATTAGTCATTAAAGGACTGACGGCACGGAAGCACAACTATTCCACAATATTCCCAATTATGATGTGTTTTATGTTTTTTTTCTAATCAAATGTTTTGTTGTATTTATTATTCCATAAAAACAAAAATTTCCGATTTTTATGACAAAACATTTGACTACTTGTACTTTGAAGTCAAAACCCGCCCCAAACTAAACTTCGATCATTTTTTTATGAATTTCCTGCACTTGGATTTCCTCGATTATTGATTGAAAAGCAAATTATCAACCATTAGATCTTACCTCAACAACAAGAAAGTAAAGAAACTAAAATAAAGGGCTATTCAAGGACATTCTAACAAGAGTTAATGGATGAAATTAAATTGAAGCATTAGGTTCTAAATGGGTTGTCGTGAGTTTCAAAATTGTCCTTTTATAATTTGAAAGTCAATAGCTCATATTTATCATCTAAATTTTAGATTCTAAAATATCACATTTTAAGATTTTAATCAATAAATTTGTTTTTATTTTTGGAAAATTATTTGATCGAAAGTCAAGAATATTAAATTATAGGTGACTTTCAATAGAAATTTCATACATTTAATGACATTTTCGACGAGAATATGATTTTTGAATTTATTGAAGAGTTTAGTGAAAGCGAAGCAATGATGCAATCATTCAATTGACGTTCGCATTGAGGACAGAGCCCTACAAAAAACGGATTCACTCCGATTACAACTTTAAATAAATGTATTTCTTTCAATAGAATCTCACATTTAATATAATCTCTGATCTCTAATAACAATTTAATTCTCTATTATTCTCTGTTATTATTATTCGATATTCAATCCTTTCTTTAGTTTTCATATAACAGTCAAAATAATTAGTCAAAAAAAATATCAAAGGAGAATTCTCAAGCTTTATAGGAGGCGTGTACCTTTTCCGCAAAGACCACACTAGGTGGAAACGATAGAGGAGGTCTTACTGAACAATATAAT
>JAQIXD010000695.1:0-22279 GCA_034699985.1 Minunthozetes semirufus | reverse complement strand
TGTCATTCTTGGTGTCATTCATTTTGTAGTTAATTAAGAGTCAGACAATTGAATCAAATAATAGTTTAAAATCTCCAGAATTTAAGTCAAGAATTATTGTGAAAAACAAATGTAAACAAAACGTAACGTTTATGTGAAAAACCAATCTTTAGTTGTTTTGATTGAAGCGAAGGGGCGATACCCGTCTCATATCTTTTATAAAATACACTAATTTAAGAAGAGCTGAAAATTAAAATGATCAACTAACATCAACTAATATTTAAATCTTGTATATTTATACTAATTATATTTAAATGCAATTATATTTAAATATATATTTAAGAAAATTTAGAATAAAAATATAAATAAATGAGTTTTTGTAATAAAATAATATCACTTATCGTAAGTTTATTTAAAACATTAGTTGTTTCGTTAAATTCTAAATTCTGGTTATTTATTAGCGATTCTCACATATATTCAAAAATTATTTATCATAAAACGTTATTAACTTTTATTAATTGAAAAGCAATCGATTAAAAATTTGTCAGACATTTCCTCGTTTACTAAAGAACTTCTTCTTTAAAGCAGAAATTTAAAATTAAAGATATAAATGATGATCATATGGGCATAAAATTCGTATATAAATGGTATAACTGTAGACTTTCTCACCAAAATTGATTGGAAATCGTTTACACATTATGTATATTAGTTCTAATAATTTGTTTAATATTTCATATTTCAATCAAAACTTATGACAACTGATAACAAAAAACATTTAATGATAGACTACACGAATGACTTAATGACTAATGATTGTGAATGATCTAAAGTGATGCAGAGTGATCCTGGTCCTCTAATGGTGTTCTAGTGGTCACATCGCTATATGTCATTAAAAGTCGACTAATCATTGATCATTTTTTTTGTATGAATCGTAGTCCTATCCGTTGTTAGGCAAATGTGTTGTGAATTTAGAGTTAATTTATTAGTTAATAATGTTTTTGACCTCTTTTTTGATAAAAACAATTTTTTAGAATTAATTAGAAAAAGAGTTAATTCTATTTTAAACTATAATTTATTTAATCTAAATATAGGAGAAAATAAGTAAAAGACGATTAGTATTATCGAATCGATTAATATTTTATTGAATTCAATCAAATGCTTCCTAAAAGGGTTCACACGAAGGGAAACAAATTACAGAACAACGAAAAATAATATATAATATAATATCTATTTATTCGTTTATTTTTAAATTTAAGACAATAATAATAAACTCCCGTTTCGTTCCATTAAAAACATTTGAGTCTTATTTGTGTCTGATTTTTAAGGATTTTTTGCCCACAGTTTTGGAAAATTTTGTTCAATTTGTTGAATAATAAAATGAATTTTCTATTTCATATGTTTTGTGGAAAACATCGAAAACAGTCACAAATATTGCCATTCATTTCGTTTAAAACATTAATTTATACAAAAATGAGATATTCGTGAGTTTTAAAGATATAATGATTTGATGAGAGTTTATAATAATATGTATTTTATCGTACATTTTGAACACTGGAGTCAATGAGTGATTCATTTATTGATAAATTCATCATTAATTTCATCATTTATTGAATTTATTGAAAAACAATCGATTAATTTATTGCCAAATATTAGTTCACATTTGTTTTGAAGTCAAGAGTTATGTATATTTTGTTCTGAAAATCGGTTTAACTAACAGTAAATTCCACTTCAGTTTCGACAATCAATTTACAAATGATTTAGTCTTAAGAACTCATTTGATCTGACATTTAATTCTAGGATTAAATAGTATTTCCACCGAAATCCGAAGCACCGAATATATCAATAAAAGTTTATAATAATTTTTTGTATAATTTTCTGTACATTTAAACGCATTTTACGCACAAAAGGAGCGAAAAATAAAAACTGAAATATAATTAAATTATAATTAAATCGAATGAAAAAAAAAACATTTAAATCAATAATAATATAATAATTAATAAAATGAGTGATTTGTGTGTCTTTTGAGTCGACTTTTAAAATAAAATACGAATTCAATCGAAAGTATGATATTTGGCGACAATATTGACGGCAATTAACGGCAAAAAACTGACAAAATATTCAATTAATTAAAAAACATTAATAACTAAACGAACGATCATTTTATGGCTAAGAAGTGAAGCTTTGGTTTAATCTTTTGAAATCCAATCAATCAATTAATGTCTGAGTTATGGCCAAACAGTGAGTATAGCGAACAGTATTGACGATCGGCTGACAAACCAAATGCTTAATATTATTGTACAGAATATACTGTATGTGTCGTTATGTTTACTATTGCCTAATGTATTGGTGGCACAGGTATGTCATAAATGCTCGTCAAATGTCATCTATTTTTTATTGACTAAATCGATCTCTTTCTTGGTGTCGACGCCGGTAGCGTTGGAGACGTGGGCACCGGTAGCCGTTTGATAACTACTTAATTGCTTTTCGAGGTATTTGAGCGACTCAGTCAAGAAGTTCTGCACTGATGTGAGCGCTGCCACAATCGCCGGACTTCCGAATCCATGTGTAATCAGAGAGAAATGCGTCAAATTTCGCTGAATATTCGGCTCTAATATAGTCTGTGGCCGAGTATTACAGAGCGGAGACCTGTCCTGATTGAGCAAATCGATAAACTCTTTCAACGTTTGCCTATAATTTCAGATAACAAACACATTAAAAGTGGTCAAAGAATTGGGTTATTTGTCATCTTATCTCCACTCAGGACTACATAACTCCTCCCTTTCAACGAACCCAATGTATAAATCGATTGTAAATCAGTTAATCGAATATAAATTAAAAGTTATTTAATTCAATCGACAGTAATATAAAACATAAAAAGACTATAACAGTGGTCTAACATGTGATCAGAATTGAGTAAAAAATGTTGAAAATGTTGTTTTTATTCATTTATTTGGTAATCAATTGAGAAAACAAACAAAACAATTGAAATCTTTGATTATTTCTGAATTAATCTCACATTAAAAGCCATTTATTTTGAGTAATAAAATCGCATTTCATTTGAATAATAATAAAATTGTGTCTAAATTAGAGACAAATTGGTTCTGAAAACGCAAGAATTTGTCTGATATCGGAAGGAAAGGTGTCTAATCTGGTCTTATCATTAAATTAAAATAACTTCAAAATCATAGATTATGTATATCTTGGTTGAGATCTAAGTGTCGAAAATGTCATTTTAAATATACTGATAGAACGGATTCTGATGAATAATAATCTAAAACTGCGATTAAAGCGAATAAAATTCAGATAAATTACTTAATAAAATAATTAGTGACTATCACTCCATCCTATTTAAACTATAAAATGAGGAGCACTGAACTCAACTTATAAGTTATACCCAGTTATAAGTTATGTCTTATAAGTTATTATAACAAATAATAAACGCATCACTTCTGTCGATACACTAATAAGTCATTACTTAAGAATCTCCAGAATTGAGATCCTTTTCCACTGAAACCACTCTTTCATTCGAGATATTGAGATATGAGACCAGATTTTAAACATTTTTCAATGAACTCAATTAAATACGAAACAAATTAAACACAATTAATAAGTTTTCCTCATTTCTCACATTTATATATTTGTGTGAATCAAATAAATCAAATCCATTCAAAGGGTTCATTGGAGAGAGACAGGGAGAGGGCTCTCATAAGTGGAGTTTTAATAATTGATGAATAGATAATAAAAGATTGACTTACTTCGTGGCCAAAACCAATTCTTTCCTCCGATACATGTCTGAGGGGTCGGAATGGTTTCTACTTAAATATTCTGCTATTTGTCGCGCAGGGAATTCCGTTTCGCACACATATCCGAAATCTCGCGCTAAATGTATTGCTTCGCCTAAAAACAGATCATTTCATAGATTAATACTTAAAATAATAACACATTTAATAAATTAAAATAATTATAACAATAATAAGCATATAATCGGGTAATCGAGTGCTTAAACTTTAAAATATAGATTCATTCAAATTATACTAATTTATGATTTGAACTTCAATTTCATTAACTCTCATTTGTTTGAATAAATTCTCTGAGATTTGCATAAAAAATATAAATATTATCGCATTTCTAATTAATCTGATTTTAATGAAGTATTTGATGAAATTATTGACAATTAAAATGTTGATTACTATTACATGACATGACATCTGTATTCTATGTATTGTATGTCTGATCTTTTCTTTTGTCAATATTATGATATATTTATATAAAGTTAATACCTATCGATACTTTTAAAGTATATAATTAATTAATTAATGGATTGAAAATATTAATTGCATTTAAAAATCAAATGAATGTTGAAATCAATAAAAATAATAATAATGAAGACTATAATGAAGTTCTGTTGACGTCTGTCTCAACGTCTGTCTCATTAAGAATATTACATAATATTTATCAGATTTAAAAGCGATGTAAAAGCGATGCAAACATTAATGGGTTCGTCAATAATTTAGATGATATGCGTCTCTACTGTAATCTTATGGATGGCAAAGACAATGCCTGCGGCCATACATACGAATAACACAACTCATGTCTTAGTATTAAGTATTTGATTAAAGCAATAAAAATAGAAAATTGTATACAAAAAGTAGAGTTAATAAATAGATAGTGAATAAAAGAAATGAATAACTTTCGAATAGAGACCGTCTGCTGGTTGTGCTACTAATGCCAGCGATGGCTATAATTTAGAGCACAGCCATCTAAAAGCCATGTAAAGGCTCACAGATTTATATATTGACGGTAATTAGCATAAGCGATGATAATGCGGTGAACATCAAAAGTTAATTTAAGCCAAACTACTATTTAAGGCTAATTAAAATAAATGCCTCTGCTTTGCATCACAGCCACAGCACAACCTATAACTCATTAAAGTCTATACTTTATTAAATATTAATAAAATATAACTCGAATTCTTGACTCGAATTTAAAAGTTGATTATCTCAAACCATATCAAAGAATTTATATTATTTCATGTCTTAAATCATATGAACTTAAATACAATTTATATTAAATTACGTAATAAAGTATATAAACTATATATAACACTAACTTATAGTAAGTTATATACATATATATAGTTATATAACTCGAAAATAATTATTCCAAAAACGACAGCAAAAATATTTTCAATTAATAATAACTTAAAAAAATTCTATTATTAATAATAATGTGGAGAATGGGTGGCCTCTAATGGGGAGGGCTTTTCGACGATTGAATTTTTTTTGTAAAAACCTGTACTTTTGATAAATATCTTGCGTTTATATCGGCTACCAATGGATTAGTGATTATTAAAAATTTAGAAATGATTGACCGGAGCATTGACTGGAGCACCAAATGCTATCAATTCAGGCATTTTATGGAATGTATGCTCTTTTGGTAGTTTTCTCCCTAATGTTTGATCAGAATGTGACTCATGAGAGAGTCTTTCCTTCACTATTTGGTTTGTATTCCATTTGATTGAATCTCTCCTTAACTCAAGAAATGATTGAAATAATTGAACGGAAATATTAAAACCGAAAATATTTTTGCTTTGAATTATTAGTGATTTAGTGGAGGACAGGACAGGATAGAACTGTTGGCTCTTAATCTGTCCAATAATTAACGGCACGAATAAACGATTATAAAAATTATTTAAGAGTTTAAGTAAAGGTATTATCGTTTGAGAGATAACACAAACTGATTATCTAAAGACAAACCTTCGACTAAAGACGTTAATAAAGTAACATTTGCTGCTTTCCGACGACCGGCCGGTAAATTGAGTCCAATCTTCTCCAACTTTTCCCGTAGAGAACGTCCGCCATTCTTTGATTTGGCTCTAAATTCAAATATAATCAAAATGTGAAATCATTTGTCACAAGTTTGGCCTCAAATCTATTACTAATAGTAAAGTTATGTCTCAACTGAAGACTTGATTGAGTTTTGAGGAGAAATCGAATGAAATAATAAAAAATGTGTCAAAAATTGTTGGAATCAAAGAACTTCGACATCAAAGGATTGCCCGAAAGTAGTGACGAATCGGGAAATTCTTCCTCAGAGTTAGAGTTAATTAATTTAATAATAATTGATTGCATTAAAGAATTCAATTCTATTAATATGTAATAAATGTATTAATATTTGCATTAATTGTGAAGTAATCGCAGTTTTTCTGATTTTGACACTAAATCATAGCATATATTGAGAACTGATTACAATCTTTAATTTAAATACAGTTTCAGTAGAAGAGTGGCTGAAGAAGAAGCGATCACTACATAAGTGAAGTGAAGGCGAATGAAGAAAAACTAAATAAATGGAAGTTCGAGTCGTGATCTGCTTCGGGCGGTGAACACAGCCATACAAAGAGAGATCACTTATACTTAAGAGGCGTTCGGCGTAACTGAGAAGAACTCAATCGTTAATTACATCACAAGATTTCAAACTATTTTATCTGATATTTGTTGTTATCCTATAATATGAATCATAATATCAATCGATTAAAACCACAGTTTTCTTCCATTTCTTCAGAACTCAAATCAAGTGAACGGAAATAAATACGTCTTTTAGTTATTAATCAAATATTTTGTCTTAAAATCTCTTTTTCCCGAAAGATATTCAATTAAAAGATGTCTTAAATTACAGTAAAAACTCAATTAATTATAAAAATTATGATAAAAACGAATAATAATTAAAATCATTATTAAATACCTGCGAAGAACTCCCCCTAAAAGTGAAGCGTTCAGACATTCTGGGGGTGAGAGTCGTCTTTGAACCTCTCCGACCGTCACTTTGTACTTAGAGGTCGAACTGAGCAAAGATAGTCTTCCCGGTACTGAACAGAACACATCCGTCGGTGACGTCACTCCTGTTATTACCATTTCTTTGTGATTATCACTATTGCGAGGCTTTATTCCTATTAAACATCACATCCAAAGAGTCACTCATTTGAGACAAACATTAAATTGTTTTCAAAACATACCATTTATGATACCCTTCCGAATGACAGAGTTGTGATCTCCAGAAAACAGTTGGGAGGCGTCCTCTACTCCTCCGCCCTATCATTCAAAACAAAATCAGTTAAAAGAGTGTAAAAACAGGAATAAATTGATCCGAAAGTCATTAAACGATTCGATTGTGTTTACAATAATTGCAAATCAAATGTCAAATAAAAGACCTGTTGTTTAGCTGTGAGTCTATGTCTGTCCGACAGAGCCTTGAGTTGAATGGACAGGTCATCGGTGTCTTCATCACTATCGTACTCTCGTTTGACTAATTTTAATGGTTTTTCTTGATATTGATATTCATTAATATCTCTAACATTAAGACTACGTTTCTTTCCGAATGCCATTAAAGACATTTAAATTACTTTTTATATTATTTTATATTTATTTATAAATTATATTAATTTTAAAACTATTTATAAATAATTTGCGAAATAAATAATAAATAAATTTATCTTTTCATTAATTTATAGAAAAATTATTAAACAAATTGAGATTTTTTGTTAAAAGAGTTGTGAAAAGTGAAGTAATTTTTGAATTATTTGTAAATAATTAGTAAATAAATGTTGTTTTGAATCACAATTAGATGTTTTGAATAAGTGGTGAATCACTACTGATATCAAACACAATATACGAGAGTCTGTGCAAAAGTATGGATAGCCTTAGGCCGACAGCTGGCAATGCTTTTGCCTGCAGTCAGGGAACAGTCTGAGCGATATGTATGCCTTTTTTGTGCTCTACTCATGTCTAGCCTTAACTTCATATAAATGGACAGAAGAGTCACAATTTGAGTCAATACTGATTCCGAGCCATACTTTTTTGCTCCCATCTAACTGTTACACACTTTTAGCAAACACAGGCCTAACCTAAAAATAGGAAGAGTCGAACAGTTCCTATGGAAATAGACCGTCGAATACAGAATGAAACAGCAATGAAACCGCCAAAAATGAACAAAATAATCTCAATTTGATCATTTAATCTGCATGAATCACATTTGATATTCTTAATCTTGACCATTCTCAATCATTCCCAACTATTCTCAAATTAAATGATCAATTCAATTGATTGATCCATTTCTGGTAATCAAATGATTGTGGAGAAGGGATGCTCTCAATAATAGGTTTGAATAAAAAAAGAGTTCAAAACTGAATGTCATTTAAAAATAAGTTTCTGGTAATGAATGAATCGATTTTACAAATTATTAGTTTTACTTCAAATCGAATAATAATTATTTTGATTGAAATTCAAATAAAATTAATGTCGAAGTAATTTAAAGAATCAATAAAGAGTTGAATACAATTATTCTTGTCATCGATATGTTCCTATTTGTGATCATATAATGGGGTATATGTGGAGGCAATCATTAAATTTTGTTGCCATCAATATGTGATCGATTTAGAAATCATGCAAATACTGGGGAAGAGATTAATGAGTTTTCCAAACATTTTAGAGTTAATTATATTTTATATATTCAGTCGTTTAATAAATGTCATATATTTATAATATTATATATTGTATATTATGTATAGTATAGTGAATGGCAATGACTTTGTCTAAAATTTGTTGAGTTGTTGACTGCAATCAACTCTCAAAGACATCAATAATCTTATTTGTCATCAATTCTTATGACTTTAGTATTGATTGCAATATATTTTATGAAGGATTGCATTCCCATTGACTTCCATTTCCATTGCAATTATGAATTCCGATTAGATTTTGATAAAATACAGAATAAACTGGTAATCGAGTGATTAAAATATCATCAGAAGAGAAAAATTATAATTAATTGCAATCCTTTGATCACAATTACAATCCTTTGTGACTAATCAAAGTGTAGTTCCAAATGATTGGCAACAAATCGATTGAATAATGTGTTCATCGATTAAATACAAGTTTTGTTATCCGAAACGAAAGCCCGAAATGACTCTAAGTTTTGGATCAAACGAAAACTGAAAAATCGATAATCAGATGATAATTTGAAAGTAATTTCCAATTAGTCGTTCATCAAAATTCATGCCATTCTTGAGTCAAATGAGTATCAGTTCATCGGAATCATCACATATTCTTGGAATGAATGATTGCTCACAAATTTAAACAGTAATTTAGTTTTTATAATAATTAACATCTGATTTATTGTGAGCTCTTTTCACAGATATCTCAAGAATTGGAGGCATTCGGAGAAAAATTATTTTTTAGATCTTATACTATGTTTTGAACTTTTTTCAGAACCATTTGAGAAGAACTCGATTTTGATTTTTATCTCTTATTACAACTTTTTAAATCAGAGAAGAGATGATCGCTGGGAGCGAAGCACAACCAGCGCTTAAAAATTTATTAACTCTAAATTATAATAAATAATTGCAGACAAACAAATCCTTAATTGAAGCCCAACTGGAATAACACATATAAAAGCAATTATTTAACAACAATATCATAATTAAAGAATATTTAATTCAGGGCCTCCTTTCACATATAAAAATCAAGATTATTCAAAAAATAACACAAAAAACAAGTGAATGAAACTCGTTATCCACAGCAATAAAAATATCAGTAGTTGTGGCTATAATAGTAGCAAAAGTATCAAAAACAAAATAATAATACAATAAAATAATCTCTGGTTTGTAAACGATTTTATAATTTATTAAAATGAAAAGATTGGACTAAATATGCGATAAACCAATAAATTTAATTTTCTTTAAATCTGATGAAACAAATGAAAATCATATGATTTCATGCAATCAAATGAATCAAATGGATTGATGGCTCTAAAGTCAAAGTTGACATAAATTAAAAATGTAGGTAATGCAGGTCCAACACTTGAATTGAACGGTGAAATTAAATCATTTACTCCTAATTAGAGCCATTTATTCGACCCAAACTATTAAATGATTTAATCTAATTATTCATTGGATTAAAAAACGTTAACTCTTAAGGCTTATCGTTTAGACTCCGAGCGATAAGTGAAACCCAAATCAGTTTTTCATTTTCACACAAATAAAAAACTTATATAATCTCAAAGTTAGGAAATGACGACAATATTTGCTTTACTTTCCAATGGAATTCAAGTTCGAAGAGAAAAAGGTGATGGACCTAGATTATTACTTTCAACTCAGACTCATTACTAGATAAGTTTTTTTTTTTAAATTTTGAGATTAAAGTTTTCGTATGATTTCCTTCTAAAAGAATCTGAGAAAATAAACTGATGTCAATCTTAATAAAATGAATGTTAGCAATTTTACCAATATTATTTTAGCAATATACTCTGAATTATTCAATGAAATATACTCTGAACATTTGAAATATCCCAATATTTGCCAAAATTATACTCTAAATGAGGCGAACAGATGGCAGATGAGAGTTGTGTTCATCACTCCAGGAGGACCTCTCAATTCCATGAAACTATGGGTAACTTCTGAATATGAATTGTAATAACCCATCAAATTACTGATTTTAAGAATTCGTATCAATTGTATTGAAAATTATTTTTTTGTTATTGAGTAACCAGCAATTTATGCAAAAATATATTAGAAGTCTTGAATTATGAGCGTATAATAAATTGTGAATTTGTGAATGATTGGATGGAGAGGACTAATTCAATGAATGGAGAATATGGGGAAAAACTATTAAATAGTATATCAAAGTTAATTTTGTTGTTTAAGATTCAATTAAAGTAAATTTTATCAGAGAATAGATTAGAAAAGCGTTAAAATTAAAAGAAAATCAAATTTAATGACATTTAACTGAAATGCAATGAAAGGTCAAAATAAACAAATTCTTCGAATTAATACAAATATTTAATTATATTAAGGTTGAGATAAGAGGCTGAGCGCCCACATCGAGCATATATTATATAAACCACATGAGAATATTTAAACTTCTGGCTATCATTAGCTGAAAAAATACAATCATTTAAATCATTAAAATATTTATTTAATTGAAAAAAACATTTGTTGAAAATGAAGTAATGATTAAGTGATGGCAACGGGTTTTCTAGAAATCTATTTCCGCATCAGTTTTGCTGAATGAGAGCTCAAAACACATATAAGATGTGACCGATTAGTGAGGATCGCATTTGAGACCAAAAAAATGTCAATTTCTTAGTTCTCGGATCAGTTTAATTCTGAGTGAGTTTACAATAAACACAGAAATGTTTGAAAAATTACTCGAAATTGGGGTCAAAAACACATTGAGTTTTGTAATTATAAATGCATTTCTCACAAATTCAGTCCAAATCTTTTGAGTTATTTCTATGAATAGTAAAAAACAGTATTTGTCTTATCTCTTGCCTCAAACAAGTCCAACAAAATTATTGATTCAAATCACGTAAAGCACTTCTTTTACAAGAAAAAGGAATAAAATCACAAAAATATAGTTTTGTGTTAATGTATGCAAACATTAATTGTTTGTTATAATAGAAGATACCATAAATTCGAGGCTTTTTTCACCGAAAAATCTTTTAAGTTCTCTGAAAACTAATTTAAAGACATTAAACGAATCTTCAAATTGAATTCTTTCACAGATTTATCGCAAACAATATTCTTGAAAATATTAAATTAGACCAAATGGCTCTTAGTTAGATGACCCCATCAAAATAAAGTATTTATCACAACAGATTAAGCATGGCAATAATAGTTTAACTTATGTAATTAACTATTACATCAACTTTGAAAATTCCAAGCGATGTGCAGGCTCTGAGACTATGCGCTAACTAAATCATTCCAAGTAATCCATTTAATGATTGCTTAATCTCTACCATAAAATAAATTGAGATCAAAATGATTAATAAAGTAACCCTCTCATTGCCTCTCATTGATTGCAACTTTCAAAATGAATGCAAAATCATATTCTTTTGGACAAAACTATGGTATTCAGAGATTCCATTCGCTTGAGTCTCAAACAATGGATAAGTTGAGAGATGTTTGTCCATATTCCTGACCATATTGTTGTTGGAATAATATTTGGAATTTTGATATTCATTTCGTTTGAGTTATCGTTTGTATAGAATTAGGCGAACCATTGATAGGAGTCATGAACTCAGGTTTAGAGAGTAATTCTCAAAATTGCTTTAATGGATAAAAAGGTAGCGCTGTTTGTGAGCATTGGAGTCAAAATATGATCTGTTTATCTAAAATTGAAACACAGGTAAACCTGAATGGCAGCCAACCTCGTTATGTATGGCTTGAATAAGAGGCGTATATATTGCGTGCACAGCCCTCTCCTCGAAAATCTCTAAGCAAACCATAACTGACTCTTAAAGTGGAAAATATAAGTTTTGTAACAAAGCTTTCAATAGTGAGCCCCTGATTGTCACTAATTATAAAACAAATAAAATGAACAGACATTTCTCGACCGGCAAATCATGACTTGATTGAAGCCATGGTTTAATTCTTCAATGGCTGTTCTCTCAAATCCAATGAATGAAAGCATAGAATGAAAGAAAGCGTTGAATGCAATGAATGCAAAAAATATTTGATAATTAATTTCAAATAAAATTCTATTAAACTTTTTTTTACGGCAGAGCACAGGCAATGCCGCTCAAAGGTGTTTGCCCGCAGCTATACGACTACATTCCTGAGATGGCAATGTCCTGAAGGCGATGTTAACATCTCTCAAATGTTATCCAATGCTTATGTTGTGATCAACGAAATGTTCATCACTTTGTGAATACATTTTTAGTTTTATTATTAATTTTAAGGAAAGACTCTCGAAATGCATTCAAATTGTTTTCCTATTTGTCTATCAATATATTGGCCGAAGAATTACTATTAGTTTGTTTATCAACTGTCGAATATCGGCAGAGATGACGGCATCAGTAACTGCTGCTCTTGTCTTATATGCTTGTGCTGAATGTCTGGGTCATCAACAGAGAGCATATAAGACAACAAAACCCCAACAAAGCAAACATTTTCTTCATTTATTTGACTTAAAAAAGAAGTTTCAAATCAGATAAAGTGTTCCGAAAATTCTTGGTTTAAAAATGCAGGACAAGAGATGAGCTGAGATGTAGCTCAACAGATATAAACAGTTGGGACGGTGTGCTCATACCTGCAACTAGTTTGAACTTCAAGGCCCAACTCATTTCGAGTTTTCACATTCTGGTAACTTTTGGTGAGTCTGTCTATTGACAGGCAATAATTTTGTACCCAAACTCAGGCCGAACTGACTTTCTATCAGTAAAGCATCAACCAATATAAGCAATGGTAAGCAATATAGAGAGACCTGTCCTGTCCCACTCCCTTCGACGCTAGACCTACTGATTTGGAGGCACTTTGGCCATTGCACTAACAATAGACTGATGGAAAACCTATTAATGTCTGACTGACTGGTAGTTAAGAACAAAAATTTTTTGTCTAAAATGTCTGCAAATTAAGGTTTACTAAGAAAAGACTTTATTAATCATTTAGTTTTACCCTATATTTAAGTGCTATCCTTGACTTGTCCGGAGTGTTGGCTTCAATTTGGCAAAAGCCGAATAACATTTTGTTTTTCATTCAATCAATGATTAACTTTGAAATCTCTCTATAGATCACAAGACAGCTAAAAGACCTTTAATTATATATAAACCTAAATATATTGAGTTTCTGTTAATTTGGGTCTAAAATACAATTTATTTAAAGTCACAGAAAAGTCAAGAAAAATATTTCAATGCTTTTTTGAGAATAAAACTGACTTTTGGAAATTGTATATGACTTGAGTCCATGAATATAGTAATTACTGGAACTATATTTGAAGATAAAATTTAATGATTTTAAGCTAACTTTAGTAGTAATTGATTTCAGGAAATAATTTATTTCATTCGTATAATACTCTGTAAATAACTATTAGTCTAATTCGCAAATATTCTCAAATACTTTTAAATTTCATGAGAAATATGGCAAAGAATTCACAATTAATTCAATTTATGATTTAATATTTTACCGAAAATTATGATAAGTCTTATCATAAGAGTTTCAAAACATTAAAACATTTTCATTGACACTATTGTGACAAAATCTGAAACTTTTTTGCTATTTATTCGGTTCCCCTTACTATCAGGAAAACTATGAAATTATAAGATATGAAATACAAATTACATATTTTAAACAACACATCCAAACAACTTTCAAACACATAAACTCACAACAAAGTCAAATACAGTGAGATTTTTTAGTTTCCAAATAATAATAATAGCCTTTAAATATCTTTGTAGTGGAAATGGATATCAAGGTAAAAAAGCAAACCATTGATTATTACTATTCGTGCAATTAATTGAAGTTCATTTGTTTGACATTAGTTTTCAATTATATTATTTTTTGAAGAAATGCTTCACATTTTAAACATTGATTTCTCAGAAATGTTGAAACATAGAGAAAAGTCACGTAAAATATTTGAATTTTCAAATGAGTGAACAGAGACCAGACATTTGAATGAAATTATTGAAAAGCTACCTGTCCACGGGGCATTCCAGAACAGTAAGCTGATCCAGGATAAACAAAAACAAACTAACATCTTAATTTAAATGTAACTCATGTTTCCCAAAATACAAAAGTAAAACAAATAGATTATTTGTTCGGATATTACTTTTGAAATTGAGCAAGCATCAATTTATATACACAATGTGTCTTTTACTTCTAGCGTAATATTATTTAGTTAGGAATAAATGGCCTGATTTAATCGACAAAGTGTGTATAGGCTCTCTCCATGAATCTTTTGATTCATATTAGATAGTAATAAATTAAATACAATGTAAACCAAATAATAGAAATTATGTCAAAACCCAAGTGATGCTCAATTTCCTTCAAATCAAACTATAAACTAAACCAACTCTACTTCTATTCGAGTATTGCTTAAAATTATTTATGAATTTATGTCTTTTCTGATATAAAAGGATATGAGGTTTGATTAAAAAAAAATGCAAACCTAGAGAGAGAGAGAGAGAGAGAGAGAGAGAGAGAGAGAGAGAGAGGGTTACTTCATATTAAGTTAAATGTCTTAAAGACAATTATAAATTGAAAAATAATTGCTATAAATCATAAAATCAAGAAATTAATTATAAAAATGAAATTTTAAGGGCAAAGAGAGGCCTAACATGTGATCCAATGATTAAAATTTTCAATTTCTTAGAGTTGATTCGTTGCTCTCGAGTGTGGTTTTAAACCAAAATTTAAGGTTTATTTTGTGTTATTTGTGTTCGCCTTTGAAAATATCGAAGTAATTAGACTTTCAAATGAATTAAAACAAAAAATAGTTGAATATCGCTATAAATTGTGTGCATTAATCAGACATTCAAACAGAGAGACAATACAATAGAAAGAGAAGACATGATTAAGATTCATCTCAACTGAGAAATGAGTAGAAAATAAAAAACTTTTGGGAAAATGTTTATGAAATGAATGCATGACTAGTGAGGCATTCAATGGGACTGTTGTGTACTGTTAGGCAGAGGTTATGCTCTGCGCCTACATAATGCACATTAGCACAGGAATAGACTTTCAAACTTACGATAACTTTTTATCTCATTTTCTCCAATATTTTTTGATCGTTTAATTCTTTATAAAATGTTGTCTTCATTTTAAAGTTTGGATTAACACTCAATTTAATTCATGTGATAATCATTTTTCTAAAACTTTACAATTATTTTCTGATTTAGACATTGAGTTAGATTTCAATGAAATATCAATTTATCGATAATTTTGTGGAAAACATTTGAAAACTCTTTTTGTGATTCAATATAAAAAATTATAACAAATGCTAAGAGGAAAGAAAGGTATTAATCAAATGGTCAACGCTTTGGTAGAGTGGGATTCATAGCGTGACAAATAGTTTGTTTCATTTGAATAAATAATTTCCATAATTTAAGTTTGAATCTAAAATTAGAGTCAAAGTTACACAATAGAGAAGAATCTAGTTTTGTATTATGAATCAGTTCTCACTCCTGTTAACTAACTCTCAATCTATTCAAAAGAAATCATTGAATTCATAAAAATATTTTCAAATATAATTCCATTCAATTTTTGATGAATTTGATGGTAACTCACAAAATATCAAACTATTTCTAGTGATTGAAAAATTAATAAAATGGGTAAACAACTTTGCTTTACTTAACCCGTCGTCTCAAATGATAAATTTGTCAAAATTTGGGGAAATTATTGTCAATTATTTGAAGAGATTCTTGTTTTTAATGATTTTAATGAATTGAAAGAAACTAAAAGATATATTTAGAAACTGAGAGAACGTATAATCGGTTTAATATTTTTTGGTTAATTAGAAACTTATTTAAAAATAAGTCTTTATTATCGAAATCACAATCATTTGAATCGTTTAATGTATTTAATGAGAGATTAAGGAATAAATGATTGCAAACCTGTTGGTCATCGAGCGATGGCAGAGCACCGGCATTATGAAGATTGAGCAAATCTTGTTCACTAAGTGTGTGGTGTCCCGAATGCATTAAGACATCAGGACGTCGGACATTGGCGTAAACCATTTCAGAGCCCCTCCGCGATGCGTTGGCCACCGATACAGTGACGTCACCATAACCCGAATGAAGACCGGAATGCATATTTGATTGTATGTGCAGACCGTCGGAGTCATCCCGTCGACCGGTAAGCACATTATGACCTCCTCTACCAGTCTGTGCCGGATGTAACTGATGATACTGTTGTTGTGCCCCCAAACTGTTAAGATGTGAGTAGGGGTCGGCAGCGGCGGCGGCAGCGGCTGCGTTAACAGCATGTGCGGCATGAGCATGGTGAAAGTCCAACTGTTGTTGTGGCAAATTATATGGCGGAGGAAAATATGGCGGTTGAAAGTCAGCTGATGTCGGTGTGTGCGTCAATCGCGGCGCTGAACTGAATGAGGCTGTTCCACCTCCGATACTTGTGATGGGTCCGAGACCACCTCCATGACCACTAACTAACTCTCGGCGCTCCTAAAGAATAGAAGAAGTTTGAGTCAGTCCTCACTTTGTTTACCGATTCGATTGAAATCAACAAAAAGTATTCAAAAGAAAAATAAAAACAGTTTTCTTCAGCATTTGATTCAGTGCTGAAGGCATTGAGTCTTTAGGATTGGCAGTCAGTGGCAGACGAGGAAAAGCAAAAGTGAGATCACATACATATTTCCTATAGCCTATGGCCAGTCATGGAAAGGCGTTGTCTACTTGTTCTGAGACTGCTTTACAATTTAGACTAAAGCCATTGCAATCGCGGTCAGGAAGAAGAACACAAATAAGAAGAAAAGGACCCGTTTTGCTCAAATACTCTTACAATAGTATATAAGTGCAAGAATTACATTGTTTAGATGCCTGGGGCTCATATAGACACACAAAAAATCAGGCCCAAAGTCACACAGCCATTCATTGCACCATATCCTTGCATTGTAATGCCCAAAGGCAAGGACGCACAGGTCTTTCCTACTCATGTCATCATATTATGTAATGTTAGACTTTATGAAAAGCACCTACACTTCTATCCCTTTTAACTCTTCTAACACTTGAATCAAATATAAATAAATGAGAAATAAATAAAATATAAAACTTTTCACTCAATTCATTGATTTGAAAATAGTTTGAAAATACTCTATAAATGGGACTAAATATAAGTTATATTCTCTTCAATTGTATTATTTTTATACATATTATCAGATATTTAAGACTTTAATAGAATACCAATAAAATAGATATTCATAGAGTTTAGTACCTCTTCGTGGGTATCAATTAAGCCGAAAGATGGTAACTCATTCTTATGAGAGTGAGGGGACAGTTGTGCATTGCCGGTGACATCATCTGTGTCATCAGGGGCACCTTTTCGTTTGCACCGACCATTGGTTGTGCCACTGGAACTGTCTGTTTGTCCATCTAATGGACTAAGTTGTTGAGCCATAATTAGTTTAAGTTAAGGTTTGGCACAAAATATTCACACAAATAGTGATTATATAAAAAGCGATGAAAACATTTTAAACGAAATTTTACTCGATTTGAGTGAAAGTGGAGTTTTTGGTAAAAACAATAGTACAGGTCTTTTAACTTTTGGTTGGCTTTGGATCACACGTCAAGAATACAATACAATAACAATAACTGGAAGGCGCTCTTATGTCGGTCAAGATTTCGAGAGCACCTGCCCTTAAGGTACAATTGTTAACATTGACTGAAAACCACATTAAATGTAAAGCAAGCGTTCAATGGACTACATTTGCCTTCGGATCCACTATTTTTGGATATTGTGGTGAACACGCGTTGCACACGCTTTGAAAACATTCAACAATTAGACCTGGATTACTCTCAATACTTGCAAACACATAAATATATGAATACTTTGGATTAATTGATGGCAGTGTTGGCACAAATCAATTGATTTAATTACACAAAACTAATGAAAAATATTTCTCAAAACAAATGATAAATAAATAAATAAATGAATTTATGAATTAAATTAAATGAAAATCTGAGGCGTTTTGTTTGCCTCGAAGGTGTAAATACAGTAATGTAATAATGTTTTGTGGACTGTAGGGACTGGCCTACAGGGCCTACACTGGAGAACACAATAGATATAAAATTATGATTGAAAGTCACTGAGTCTTTTTGGTGCCTTCAGGTGAGCCAACTCTATATTAAGGCCCGAAGCGTCCAAAACAACTAACATTAAAATGGTTTGTGAGCTCCAGTGGTAGTGACGCAGAGCAAAGCCAGAGCAAAGCCAGTCTCAGTCTCAGTCTCAGTCTCAGTCCCGTTCCTTTTGTCTAATGTTAAGAGAAATAACTTAAAGCCAATGCCAACAGCACTAAAGGATCCGCTATAGAAACGAAGGGACAGCACAGGTACCATCACTAACAGGAACCTGAATGGCCACATACTCGAAGCAATATCTGTTAGCCCCCACGGCATCCCCCACCGCAAAATACCTGTTGGACGGGTGCGCCTGAGGCATCATTATAACGAATTCCCTTCTCTTCTACATCACCTGTTCTGCTATTTCTGTTTCATATCTAAAGCCTCGTTCGCCCGCCTCTGCTCTCAGTCTATACACAACACTCTCTTCACTACATTTTCTGCACAGACAGGTTTGGGCTCACTTTAAGGCTCTTCAAATTACTGGCTCTGTTCCTCCTCTCCAAGATTAAAGCATTCCATACTGAGGACAGCGCTGATATTCACTCCAACAGGTATGCGCTCTAACACGCAAATAGTGTATATACCAAGAAAAACACTGAAACACTCCTCCCTGTACTGTCTTAAGAGAAGGGTTTGCACGCAAATAGAGACGACAAACGATAATATTTTTCAAGGTTTCCCTCTATGTCTCTGAGAATTCACTCAAATATCATTAAAATTAATGCTTAGAATTTCAAACTTTTCCGAATCGGAAATCGCTTTTTATCTCACTTTAAGACAAAGTATCCATTGTTTGACCCATTGTTTGGCCCATTATTTTATCCATTCCTTTAACATAACCTCATCTCAAAACAACTCTTCATTTCTACCAAAAAATTCAACCATTTTAGCAAAACTCTGATTTCAAATACAATTCTCTAATTCTTTATGAGATTAAAAGCATTTTTTTGTTGAACTATATAATAGTATTTTTACTACTAAAATAAACTACTAATCAGAATAAATAGGATGAACTTTCTTGATTTTCTCTATAAATATCCTTAATTTTCTTCTTTTAATTGATTTTGATTTTCATCAAAAACCTGTCAAATCTTTTCAAAGTCTAATTAGTAATTACTTATTAATAGTAATGATTTGAAGAATAGCAAGTCTTGGAGTTTATCTTCAAGTCATCAATTTTAAAATGTTTTGATTCTTTTAACTAATTCATATTAAATTCAAATGAACCAAAAGTCAAGAAAAGAAAAGACAAGACTAGCTTTAGCCTCATATTCTGGTTTTAAAGTAATTTCATTTTTAAAACTAATTTTGTTTTGTCTTTTATTTGAAGCCTTTTTGGGTAAAAGGTTTAAAAAGTGTTTCTTTTGTGCAAAATTGTCGACAAAAGCGTCTAAAATGAAGAATACATTTGAATTTTAAAGTAATTACTTGAACTTAGGAGAAACGAAAAATATAATTGGTCTAGCTAGTATTACTTTAACACACGTCATGTTTATGAATTTAATTTTAGTTTCGATGAACTATTAAAGAATGATCTTTGTAATTGAAATTTCTTGAAGGATTCCCCTTATTATGAATCAATGAAAATGTTTTTTCTTTCTCATAGACTTGTAATCAATAGAATGAGTGGAAAATGTATTAAAAAGAGGCATAAAATGAAATGAAATGTAAATCACTGTTCGTATAAAAAAACTTTACAAAATTTAATGAGTTTTACGGATAGTCCGACAAACTGTTGAGCCTTTAATTTATAGCCTTTTTTCACTCGAATGCATGAAATGTGACTAAACTCTCACACATTTGCAAAATCTTCATTTATTGTCTAAAAAGTTGTTAACTTTAATTAGTTCTCATTTCAATCTCAAAACTAATTACTCTTTTGGAAAAAATGTTGATTTAAAATAAATATAAACTTTTTTCACAAACTTTCAAAGTAAGAAAGACTCTAATTTAGGCAGAAGTGATCTGGAAGTGATCAATTCAATTCAATTCAGTTCGTATCAATGCTCATATCAGAGCACACATCAAACCCTAATCAATGTTCTCTTAATGTGAGAAAAATAAAGCAAAGAATGAGAATAAGATCAGCAAATGTTGAGATCAGAATATTTGATCAGTTCTTAATGAGTGAATATAACCAATATAACCAGGTTAACAATTGTCGTCATCATACGACTAATTTGTAGTAAATCTGCTAATAATCATATGGTTTGAGTTCAGAGGTTAGTGGGTATTTCGAATAAGGATGTCTTGTGAGCCCAGTTGTGAGCTCATCCATCGCTTAAATATTATTCCAGAGCGAAGAGCAATGAGAGGAATAATCTGAGCACTCATTGAAAAATAAAGTCAAACAGGATATGAAAATAAAATACATTTGAAATAGGTTTAGGAAAGCCACCTGTTGTTCCACTTTAAAAAGTTATATCTCATTATAGTTTTCATTACGACTTTCAATCAATTGATGGTCTTCTCAACGGAAACGTCGCCAACAAAAGAGATAATCAAAAAACACTTCATTATTATTAACTCTTTTCGCAAACGTATCGAAAATTATTGATTGTTTTGAGGGTTTCTATAAAAACTGAATTCAATTACATAATTTCAAATCAGATTTTATTCAAGCCTTCAGTATGTATGACAAGAATTATGATAGATATTCTCAAAACAAATTAGTCTCAAAATATTTTAAATTTAAATTAGATTTTGAACCAAACTTTTTTCATAATATGCTTTTACTGGGAATCAAATTATTTACAATTATTTTGAATTTGACAAAAACAGAGATAATTTTCAATCGGAATAATGAATGAATGAATGAATGAACTCATTAAAGTTGAATAATTCATGTGATCTTAGATCTAAAAAATGCCAATTTTTCCAGTTTAGCGAAAAAGTCCTTTTAGCTGATAATAGCATTAAATTGTCTTTTCTTTGTCAGTTTGGAAGAAGTCTTTTCTAAGAATTCTATGGGAACTGATATTTTGATTGATAAACAGGAGTGACTTTCTTTGCCTTTTTTCAGTCTTCTCTCATTCTAAACAACGAATGGGACGGACGGCCAGATTTACAACTCAGTTAAACAGTAATAGTATTTAAACGCGTAAAAAACATTTTAAATGTGAGATTCGGGTTCACATTCACCTGCGTTTGTATATTGTTTGTGATGCTTTGTGATGGGCTCTCCTTATCAGAGTGAATGTCACATCTCAAGGTAACACAACATTTGCAACAAATAAAACCGACCGACTCTTCTAACTCAACCAACTCTACCGAGTCTCTGGTGGACGATAACAATCGAGTCTTATTTCTGGTACCACTATTTCAATGGCTAAATGGGTTTATGACATACCAGTGCACTCACATTGAATGGCATTACTTTTAATGAGTTGAAACTCACATCAATTCAATTGCTTTTCAATGCAATAAAATCCTTAAATGCATTCTAACGACAAATACTCTCAAAACAATAATTATTATAAATACTTTCAAATGCAATGTTTTTATCAATAATCTGAAACATTTTGATACTGAGAATTAAAATCTATTCTTGGGTTCAAATTATTTCCAATCTAAGTATTAATCAATAGAAACACATATAAAAGTAATATAATTGTCTTACGACTGTTTATCTGATTATAAAATTACCACAAAAACCATTTTTAGAAGAAAATGAAAT
>JAQIXD010000694.1:0-22280 GCA_034699985.1 Minunthozetes semirufus | reverse complement strand
TTGAACTTCCTTTAAATAGTGGTAAAATTCAAAAAGTTTGATATCCGCTTATAATCCGGTTCATATTGATAGATATAGATAGATATAGATAGATATAAAAATATGTTCCAATTCAAATTGGACTCTACTGTGCACAATGTGCTTGTTTTATGAATATTCCAATTTTACGCAAAATGATCGGAAGCTATTTTGATCATGTTAATTCTTAACAAATTTATCTAGAATTATAAAATTTTAAGAACTAGCTAGTTACAGTTCGTGATTCAGAGTACCTTGAACAATTTACAAGATGTAATCTATGCAAGATTTTGGAAGGAAGTGTTAATTGTGTCAAATAAACAATTCTCTGAAATTGTCATCGATTAAAGATTTTTCACTGGAATTATCAGAAATTATTGCTTTTCAGTAAATGTCATAAAATTAATGTTCAGAAAATTTGATTATAAATAAACAGAAACATTTGTAAACTTAATAATCATTTAATAATTAATGAATTAAATCAAATTAAAGAATCATTAATTCATTTAAGACATGATTTTGGTTTCAAAAGAAAGTTATTCTTACAAATTGTTCCACAAATCGGACCAAACATTGAATTTAAGTGAAACAATTAGCAACACTTCGGCGAACTTTTGTTCAGTCGTTTGGAAAAACATTTTTGAAAAACTTTTGAACAGAAAAAGTGTGTCCTCTTATTGTGTTTTTTCGGGTCATTTCACCGAATAAGTTGTTTATCGTTTCGAAACTCATAACAAGTCTTAATCCGATAATAATTTGAATTAGATTTCATCGATCAGTAAATCCAAATCGATTTGAACTGAAATATGATTTCAATATCAAAATAATTGATTGATTTTCAACATTCAAAAGTCAAGATCTTAGTTAACGAATTAAAATTCTGAGTTCAATAAATCTCAGCATGGTTCTTTTTAATTATTTTTCAAGGAGAAAATATCAATTATGTTTAGTCTATTCAAATGACAAAAAATATCTATCTAATCTTAACTAATCCATTCTATAATTATGGAAATGTATCAAGGTTATAAAAGGCTCTAAATTTCTGTCAAAAATACTCAAATAATGATCTCTAATCTTACAAAACTTATAAGAAACAACTTTATTCATTGAATAAAATACCAAGAAAGAGAAAAACCAGGATAATGTCCCTCAGAAAAAAAACAAATAAAAGTCTATAAAATTAAAATAATTTTTCGATGCGTTCATCAAAAATCGATTAAATAGTTCTCACATTTAATTTACAAATAATTTTCGGTCAAAATCGTTGACTTATAAAATAAAAACTAATGACTCCTTATATCCACTGTTTTAATGGGGAAACCTCTGAATCTCCGAAAATGACACCAATTTATTAAACCGTAATTTGGAAATTAATTTCACTTTTATTCAACTCTAATGAAACAAATCTTTTTTATAAGCATTTTAAGCATGGTACTTTTTAGTTGACTGAATGCGGAAGTCTTACTATTCTCTCAAAAAAAATTGTATATAAATCTCAAATATTTTGGATTAGATTTCAAACACTTTTTAATACAATTGCGAAGAGTTCACTGAATTTTAAATATGAATTACAAACAGTTTTTCCTAATCTTTGTGTTTGTTTTAGTGGCCATCAGTTCAATTGATGCCAAGAGTTATGGCGGGGACATCATAATCGTCGGTGGAGACGGAGATTTTGGCGGATTGGGATTAGCACTAGCTTTAATGGGTGGTGGCGGCGGTGGAGACTTTATTCTCGCAGGATGATAATTCTGATTAAAAATTCTGATCAATTCAGAGTCATATGAATTTATCTTACTTTAAATTTATTCATTTTCCATATGATTTATAACAAAATTTTCTTATCTATTGAAATATAAATTATTTATAACCTGATGTAAACTTATGATAAAATATTAGAATAAAACGATTTATTTGAAAATAATCTAGAATTTGATCCGTGAAAAAAAAGAAGTTCGCTTGTTTTGAATTATCAAATGAGGATGAATTGATTAATAACCTTAATTTGATAATTGTTTTATCCTTTGAATCAAATTCAATGAAATTATTATGAAATTTAAGCCAAAAATTATAATTAAATAAAAGGAAAGTATGAAATAATTATATCACATATTATTGTCTAATATTTTTATTGCTTTTTTTTGAATGTCTTTTTTAGTGATCCATAAATGAGAATAAGTCTCACAATTGATAATTGATTCGGAGTTTAAGCGGAAGTTTTGCCGAAATAAATGGTATATAAGACTCGAATCGATTAACTTAGAGTTCAAAAACAGTTTTGAATATTATCTGAAAACTTGGCTTAAATTTGAATAAATTTTAATAAAAAGTTATTTCTTGTGAAACAGTAATGAATTCAAAGCAATTTATCTTTGTTTTTATGTTGGCTTTAGTGGCCATTAGTTCAATTAGTGCTCGTCGTTACGGAGGAGACATCATAATTCTTGGTGGTGGTGGTGGACATGGTCATGGTGGAGGATTTGGTGGCTTAGGCTTGGGTCTAGCATTTATGGGCGGCGGAAAATACGGCGGAGATCTCATATTCGCAGGAAAAAGAAGATAATTTCAATAACTTCTCTCAATATTTTGTATTTATTATAAATTCTTAAAATTGTTTTAATTTTCAAATTATTTTTGTTATTAATAATCAAATTAAAACTATTAATTCAATTTCATCTCTTCTTTAAACTATTAATTTCAAGGACGTCCCGAAAATCCTTTAAAATTACTAATTTAGTACTCTTTTAAATTATATTTAAAAGTTTTGAGACAAACAACACCTGGACAACTATCAAGTTATTAAAGTTATTTAATTAATTAAATTCTGTGAAAAATCATTGATAATAAATATCTAATTGAATATGAAAATAAAGACACGTTTTTGAAATGACTTTAAATGTGATTTTAAATTAATTATTTGAACACATTTTATGAATCATTAGTTTGAGAACAATTGGGTAAATCTAAATACAAGCAAAATAAAGACTAAACAAGTACAATTGTACAATTCTGGAATAATTTACTCCTGCACAAGCTGCTTGAAATATGTTCCTGGAATTGGGAAAAATCTAGATAATTTATAATATTGTTTTTGTAACAGAATTCTTTTAAATTAAACATTGATTGCAATGAATAAAATGACTATGTTTTGTATTTTAATAATGACCATGCTATTTTTAAACTGTTATAAACTTGAAAACTCAACTGATGACAGTCCACATGGCATTATGACAAGAAGAAGATGGAGAAAACATAGGCCAACCATCAAAACAGCCAAATATATTAAAGAGAAATTAATAAATCAAATATCGAGCGAAAGAATATACAAGAATCTAAAGTAAGTTCATTTGATTTAATAATTGTTTCGATTGTAATCTTCACTTTACTTAAGACAGTTAACCCGAAAACCTTTTATTGGGGATAAAGGAATGGATGAAAACACTTTATTTTTTTACCACAAGTGGACAAACCTGGGAATAAAAACTAGCATGGCTAATTATTCTGTACTCCTTTCTTATGCGGATAAAAACAAACCAAATTCAGTGAGAATTGATAATTGAGTGACGAATCAGATTAAGACTTGAATTGATTTTAAACAAAAGGTCACTAAATATGACGGTTCCGGTCAAGTAATCTATAAAACGGCTCCATTTGAAGACCCATTGGGTGCGCCCCCAAACAAAGCAAAATTTTATGAACAAAACCCTCCATTTTTATCATATTCTGCGTCCACTCCAACGCCTGTTAAAGGAGCTCCAGTTTATGTAAACTATGGTACTTATGATGACTACGAATATCTTGAAAAAATGAAGATTGAGGTGAGGGGTCATATTGTTATCGCAAGATATGGAAAGACATTCCGCGGGAATATAGTGCAGAGGGCAGAGGAGAAGGGTGCTATCGGTGTCATCATTTATAGCGATCCCTACGACTTTACCGATGGGGACATCACAAACACATTTCCCAAATCAATATATTTGCCGAAAACAGGTGTCCAAAGAGGAACAATTTCGATATCCGATGGCGATCCCATTACACCCTTTTATCCTGCAGTGGGTCAGTGATTGACACTTATTCAGTGAGAGACTAACCATAAGAATATTTATCAATAATTTCATCAGAGAGTGCTTTTAGGGTTCCGATCAATGAGACAAATCTTCCCAAAATACCAGCCCAAGCAATAAGCTATGAGGCTGCTCATTACTTCCTAAGTGGTCTCAATGGTCCACCAGCTCCAGAAACGTGGGTCGGGTTATTGAATCTAACCTATAAATTAGGTCCAGGATATGAAGACAATAGTTATTTAACGCTTCAGATCAATAATATTCAGAAACGAACGGATATTCATAACGTCATAGGAGTTATTGAGGGGTGTATTGAGTCAGACCGGTATGTCCTTGTGGGCAGCCATCGTGATGCCTGGGGTTTCGGAGCACAGGATCCTTTGAGCGGAGCGTCATCTTTGCTGGAGTTATCTGAAAGCATTGTTAGAGTTATGAAGAAAGAGAAGTGGTGTCCGCGAAGAGGTATTGTCTTTTGCAGTTGGGATGCGGAAGAATATCTTATTATTGGTTCTAATGAATGGGTCTGTCCGCAGATAATTCACTCATACATAAGCCCCTAATAACTAATTTTATTAAACTTAAGGTCGAAGAGAATCAAAAATTACTCGAAACCCAAGCCATCGCTTATTTGAATATTGACACCGCTTTGATGGGGAACTACACCTTTCAAGCAGCGGCTACTCCTTTACTCTATGACACCGTCTGGTCGGCCACTAAATCTGTAATTAACCCTAATTTGGATGAATTCAATAAAGGAATGAAATCAATTTATGACTCATATAAAGAGCACAGACCTTCAAATTCAAGCGGTTCACTAAAACCGGATATAGAAATGCCCGGTTCTGGTAGCGATTACTCACCTTTTCTCCAGAGAATAGGCGTTCCTGTAATCGATATATACTTTGATTGTAATAAGACTCAAATCAAATGCTATCCCTTATATCACACAATGTATGAGACCTATGAAATGGTCACCACTTTATTGGACAGAGAATTCGCGGTAAGGGAAAGGTGTCAGAAGGACTTCCATTAATTCTTTAATCTTAACAGTACTTAAAAAGCATAACTCAAGTGGGGGTGGAAATGGTAAGATCGCTATCAGACACTCCACTCCTTCCACATTTCGATTCCCTCGAATATTACGGCCGTTTCCTGGAAAAGGCTGCCCTCGACTTAACGTCCAGTAAATACATAAAAGTATTTTACGAAAACAACATTGATCTGAGTTTGTAAAACAATTATCAATATCACGATTATCTGATTAAAAACTCATTGTGGTCACAGATTTCTTGGTTAAAGCGATCTATGAATTCAAAATCGCAATCAATGTCTTCAAAAGAAGAACAAAAGAATTAGATCTCAAGAAGTAATTGAATAAAAATAATCAGTTTTTAAAACTTTTGATTTAACAGTGAATTGGAATTAAGAGAAGTAAACGATGCGATCATGCAATTGGACAGAGCTTTCATTGACTCTCAGGGCGCTCCTATTCGTAAAGATTACAAGAATATTCTTCTGTCGCCTTCAGGTATGGATGCATATGAAGGCATATCATTTTCTGGTATTCACGACCTCTTATGGCAATACAACTCTGAAAAGAATGAAACAAAAAGATTAAAAATATTGAATAATATTCGCGAATATTATTCTGTTATTATATTTCACATAAACGCTGCAAAACAAGTGATCCTACAATCCTTCGGACAATTTGATGGAGTTCTTCATTGATTGGTCACATTCTAGAATATTCCGGTAAAATATCATCGATTGAATTGATGTCAAACTCTGTAAATAATCTTCTTTTTAAAAGAATATTCAATTCTTGAAAAAATAAATCGATTTATAAATCAATAAAATTAATATTTGAATGGATTTTGAATATAAAAACAATTATTTATTTATTGATTAATAGATAAAAACTTCGCTTAAATTCCAACAAATGTTTAGAAAAATTAAAATAAAATTAAAATCTGTTATAAAATTAAAAGTCTTCGGACTATAACTTCGGTGTAATTGAGGCCACATTCGGCTTATTTAAGACAAATTCCCGCCACCAGTCGGGTCGGCTATTGGCTCCATTACTGGCTAAAATCGATTCGTATATATTCTTATATATCTGTCCATCAGATTTGCCGAGCGCTGAGTTGAGCAGGAAATCTGTCGGTGCGATCACATCAGCCAATGAAACGCAATCGTCTTTGATTTGAGCGCATAGTTTGAGGATAGACTCCCGTATATACTTAGTCGGTGTCGGACCGGAACAGTATCCGCCCTCATATAGTGTCGGCAAATGTTTTTCGAGTGACCACAACCCGTAAAGAGAACCCAAACGTTTCAAAACAGTGGCCAAAGACTGGTCACTGATCTCTACCGCAAGAAAGTTATTCCATCGATCGAGTACTGCGTGTTCTATATATGTCAGGGAAAGGGATCTGCAGTAAAACACTTGACTGTTGGTACGGGCAGTGAACAAGTCGTGTCCGGCATCCAATTCGCGCTTCATTTTGTTGACAGAGGCTCTCATCAGATAACTAACGAGGAATCTGTAGGCCTCCAGAATCACATCCATTCTCATGACGTCATCCGGTGTTTGCAAATGCATTCGTTTCTGTAAGTGTGCGTCCATTTGGTCCAAGAAGTCGACTGAACCCAACTGAGAGGTGAAGGGTCGGCCCTCATCCACCTTCAACTGCCACAATCGCAACAAGTAATTACTGGTTTGCATTTGGAGGACATTATTGTCGCCCTCATAGGTGTTGTTGGCGTCGTGATCATCCCTGAGCTCTCCCAAACCGGAGGCTTTGAGGTATCCGTGACCACCACATGCCTCTCGACACTCTTGAATGGCGTCCCGACATATCCAACCGGCCAGAGGTTTGGCAGCGCTGGCCATCGCGTGGATTTCCTGACCCTGTTCTGAGAGTTCTGGTGATGTCGTGCCGAAGAGGACAGCGATCTGGAAGTTCATGAAATCTCTGTGGAAAGACATACTGAAGTTATCCATCACATAACAGGCGGCCAAATACGGGAAAAGCCTCCACTGTTGCATCTGATACTCAATTACTGGAAGCTCTTCCTTTCCTGGAGGACCGAACTGTCTTCTGACTGCTGAATATCTTATAGCAATTGGCAAAGCCTTCTGCATATTAGAGACAGCCATTCCTGTGATGCCGACTCTTCCCATAGAGAGTGTTCCCAAAGTGACTCCCATTCTCTTCTTATTGTCCTTAATCTCAGTGACATAAGTGCCGTCTTTGTCGACATCTCCTGTTCTATTCATAAGTAAGTCTTTGGGAACTCTATAATCCTTGAACTGAAGGAACCCATTGTCTAATCCGTTGAGACCTATTTTGGGTCCCATATCTCCGACAGTAATACCCGGATATGGCAGAAGAGTCTTCGGGTCGCGAATGGGGGCAATGAATGCACTCAATCCGTGACACTTATTGTTAACATAGAGCTGAACGAAAACAACGGCGTGAGTGGCGGTGGCGCCCAAATTTCCGGCCCATACTTTCGATGACTCAAAATTAGGTGTATTTAACACAAACTCATTGGTTTTGGGGTCGAAGTCGGCGCGAGTGCCCATCGCTTTGGTGTTGGATCCGTGAGCCATCTCTGTCAGACAGAAACAGCCCAATGCCTCGAATTCCATCAACTGATCCAAAATACTCAAATGACGGCTACTGCCAGCGCCGCGAAGACTCACTGTCACGAACTCGTAGGCCAGGAATTTCTTGGCGGACAGCGACCAGTCGTACTGACCTAATGTGTTGTACATGTGTTGAGTGAGCAAAGGGTTGGCCATAAACTCTTCGTCGGGCAAAAAGTCATACTCCATGAGTCGCTTCATCCTTTGGAGTGTGATCTTCCTGTGCTGGTCTCGTGTTAACTCTTGTGATGGGTGGTGTGCGAACAGTGGATCCCTTTCAAGAGAGCGGGCAATCCTGAGCTTGAATTTGATAATCTCTTCGCCCTCTAAAAGGAGTTTCATTTTGCGCCAATCAAACGACGCGCGCCTCCGATACTCATCGAGTGGTCCCGACGGCCAGTCGGGCAATACCTGTCTCATCTCATCAGTGACCACAATCTCACTATCGGTGGAAGTGCTTTGCATTTTAAACATCAATAATCAAAACAAAACAAAACACTCGAAAAAAATATTTACAAAAATTCAGATAATTATTAATAAATGAAAAAAAATATGAAAACTGTTTACTAATCGTCACCAAAAAAGTGTTAAACAAGAGTTGAATTGTCAACCGATCAACAAATCAATATCAGGAACAACTGAGAGAAAGAATGATCAGCAAAAGCAAAATTAAATTGACCTAATATTTTGGACACACAGAGCACAGGACAGGCATATGATAAACGAAATTCACTTCACTTTGATTTGCTATCAGAGACTGAGAGAGCAATGAATGCAATGAAATGTTTGGATAGACTTTAGACGTCAGTTCAAACTTCCTATGAATGCGAGCCAACAATCCGGGTAACTCTTCACCAAGTTTTTTGTCAAAAACAGTTTCTCCTCTAATCTAATCGGAGAGGTTTTTATCAATAAATTTTAATAACAAAATCTCAAAACATTTATCAATCGATAACTTTTCTCAAAAACTATTTTCAAACGAAAAGCAATTTCTAATACAAATAATTGTGTCATAAAATGTGTCTTAAATTCATATACTTTTGAAAAATAGTTAATGAAAACTATTTTTTCTTACTCTTTCATCTATGAATCGATTGTAAAATAGTGGAACAGGTATTCAAACACTATGTTTAGACGGATAGTTCCTATTTCTGGCTGACTCTGTCTCTGATTCGTGGCTTTCCTCTACGTTAGGTCTCCGAGAAATTTCATTAAAACCGGGAAATAGGAAAAAGTAGTAAAACAAGTAAAACAACTTTCAAGAGAAACAAAAATCTCAATTCCTTAATGAGATTTCGCATTCGAGTGACAGAAAGATTCAAATTTAGACACAATTTTAGGAATTTATTTCACTTTTATATCAAAAAGTTTTAATTTTGTTATAATTTTGCTCAAAGTTTTCAACTCTTAAAAAACCGGTTAAAACGTGTGATAAACCAATCGTTTGCTCGAATCGACAATTAATCAAAAATATTGTCTGAAAAAAGTCAATCAAAACTATTTTGTTGAGTCAAACGAAAGTTTTAAATAAGGATTTCCTAAAAATACATTAAAAACTTGATCTCATTTCACAAAAAAAAAACTTAAGTTATGTTTAACTCAAACAAAACACAAACAAAAATATAATTTAATTTTAGTTAACTTTAATTTAATACCAATTATTATATTACAAACAATTTGTAATGATTTGCATGAGTTCCCAATATTTAGAAACTATTTTGTTTATCTTAACCTTATTTTCCAAAAAAAAGATTCTTTTAATAATAGAGTCATTGAAATGATGACCACTTTTATACTCAAATCCAAGATAAAAGTTCTGAAAATAACTCTTTCAATGAATACAATGTATTCAATACATCATTAATAACAAAATTATTTTGAAATTCACGTTAAAAACTAATTCTGATAATAACTCAACTATTTTACTCTACTCGTGAGGAAAGCCATCTAAAAGTTGAGACCTATTTGTGAACTTTTTTCTCGACTAACAATTATTCGCAAAAAAACAACAAATGATTATTCAATTATCGAGTTATTTATGATAAGATTTAAGACATGAAAATATTATGACAATAGTTGTGACAAAACTTATATTTTTAATCAAAAAATACACAAAAAAAGAGATTAAATAATTTTAGACACGAAATGAATGCAAAGAATTATTAATAATTGTCTGAAAATGAGCTCTAATTCTGTTATCAATTATTTCACAAGAAATTAACAGTCATTCCCAATAAGACAGGTATTAAGAGTGCGAAATAAACTTGATAGGAATGAACTTTTGAACTGCAAATAGCAGGGTATAATTGGTATTAACAATTCATATGAAAAATATGAATTCATATCCATTTAATTCTTGCTTAGAGTTCATGTAAACTAAAACTTTTTATTTTTAATAACGAAATTCAAATTAAATTCTCATAATTTCCAACAAAATTGTTTCCGAATAAGAAATACAAAAGAATATCAGTAGAGATAATCATAAATCTCTTAAGGTATGTCTTTTATCAAAAGACATAACAAGATATAATTACTTTGTTTATTCGTCACTCAGTCATGAAGTCAAGAAAAAATAGGATTTTTTAGTTTTGTTTCAAAAGAATTATATCATAAACTGATCCGGGATTTGAGGAAAATACCAAAAATCCTGCAAAATTCCAAAAACTATAGTTCACTAGAATTTTATGCAGTAATTGAATTAAAATTAGAAAATTTCCACAAAATTTCCTCAAATCTGAAATATTTTTGCAAAACAGAGCAGAATTGACAAATGAATAATCAAGTTATGAAACACCTAATCATATGTCAAATGTGTCAAAATCTATTAAAAACCTATAGTTTGCGGAATAATTCATTAATTTGTTAAACAAACCAATTTTGTTGAAATAATTGAATAAAACGATTGAATAATAAGCAATAAATCAAAATCACGATAATCGAGGATAACCTCAAAGACAGCCACACTTTCAGACAAAATCCAATTTCAATATAATTGAGGAAAATGACTAGAAATCGGTGTCATTTCAAAGACTATTCATTAATTTCAATAGATTTCAATAGATTTCCAACAATTGTTTCGAAATTTAAATCTTTTATTAAAATAATTGAATAAAAACTAATCATTCAAACCATTAGTTCTTCATCTGATCCCACGAAGTGATTCGTTTTCAACACAAAAAAGAAGTGTTTTTCCGAACCATTTGTTATTGAAATCAATTCAATGAATAAAAGATAGTCTGAACTGAAGTCTGGGAACAGAATAATTGAAATACATTTGAAAGTCAGAGGATTTCCTGATTTTAATGCAAGAAAAACAAAAATAACGAAACATTTGTTTAATTATTCGATAATATATTAAATCAATTAATATATGAATTAATTAATGAATAAATTGATTAAAGAATTGAATTAATGCCTAAAAAATGATTTATTGTCTGAAAAACAAAACTAATTTAAAGACTTGGTATCGGAGGGAAGGTATGTATTGCCGGCAGCGTTCAGGTATGTGTCGGCCTCATCGTAATAGAGATCGGGATTAATTGGTGGTAAGAAAGCGCCGGCACATACTCTATGGTCAACGCACAGGTAGTTATAAGTACTGATGGCGTGTTTTGTGGGCATTATTTCGCAATTGATCTTCTTTTCCAATAAAAGCCTCCGAACTCTTCGGTTGAGTTCAGCGGACGACCGATTGTATAGAGTGTCGTCTCCCACACCGATTACCAGTACTTCCAGTCGGGGCTCTGTTATTGTGAAGAGTGAGAGTGACTTCTCGTGGATGTCATCGATATCTTTGACGTCCCACTGGAGGACAGTCGACGGAAACAGAGCTATCGGTCCGTAAGCGAACTGTTCATTAGATAGACGGAAACCCATTGAAGAATAGGCGTCCACCAGAAGATATCCCATCATATCTTTGTTTATTATAGTAACCGTCGTCTTTCCGTCCCCTTGATATGAGCCGCCGCCGGCTCCGCCAACGATGTCTGAGCGGTTGCCTCGACTTAAGTGTATAAAACGAGTATTCATTTGAAGACATTTACGGACCAAACATTGACTGATATTTCGTGAAATAAGTTGTCGACCAAACAATCGCAGAGACATTAACGAAGACATTATTTCGGATCAATTCTCAAGACTTTTAAAATATGTAAACAAATGTTTCGTAATTGTATTTCAACACAAATAGTCGTTATTTCTGACAAAAGTTTTTACCTTAAAATTCAAATCAAAATTAATTACAATTAAAGCCAAAAATTAAAACCAAGATTACAATCACAACAGGATAGATATACTGGGTGTAGATCCAGATGAAAATTAGAGTGATTAATCATGCTAATTCTTCTAAAAAGCTAATTAATCAAAATTGATTTAATGTTAGAAATTGTTTAAACGGTTGTCAACAGATGTCTCACAAATGCCTTAAAACTCAAAATCAAAACAATTTTTTCAAAAAACGTTCACAAAAGACATTCAGACGTCTAATGGTTTTGAGACCCAAATAAACAAATATCAGAGTCTTTATGAGTCTATTAATGCAGTCATAACTCAAATAATTGCAAACCTTTGACATTACGCTGTTTTTGGGCTTAATTTCTAATGGATTTCCGCATCATTTAAAAATCAGTTCATTTCAATTTGTTTTAATTAAATAATTAATTAATTAAAACATTTACTAAATATCCTGGAAAAAGCAAGAGCAATCAGTTCCCACAATCACGGCTTAATTTTTCTCGAAAAGTGCTTCATATCCATCAAAATATTGAAATAAAATTGCCTCCAATTGACTGTCCTTTTAAACCACGTGTATAGTATCAAAACATATTGAAATGCATCGAAAAATGATGTTGCTAACTTTGATAACTTTATGAATTACATATCAGTGAACCTTTTTTTATAACAAAAGTTAATTAATTGAATGAAATTAAAAGTTTTTTTAATCAAAGATTTTATTTATTTTTTGTGCTTTTAATTGATTTTTATTCAAAACAAGAAAACAAAAATAGTTTTTTATTTATTTGTCTTTTAATTCGGTTTTAATTAAGAAAAAGAGTTTAATCGTTAACTGATTTTAATTGAAGTCAAATATAAATGAATGTCTTATAACCCGATTAATGAACTTATTTTTCGCTTTTAATTGCGTTTCGTTGTCTTAATTGCTGTAATATTTAATGGTCTGAAACACAAATACCATTGTCTTCGACTGCCCTTAAGTGACATTTAAGAGATTCAAAGACTTAGGACAATGAGTTCATCACTGATTCCAAGAGATAATGGTTTGTATAATAGCGTCGATTATTGGGATAAACGCTATGAGAGTTGTGGTCAGAGTGAGAGTCAGTCCTATGACTGGTTAGTCGACTATTCAGACGTCAAACACATAATCGCAAAGAATGTCCCAAAAACCGCATCCATACTAATGTTGGGTAAGATTTTGTCAGAAGATATTCCTCTGCATTGAATCGCATGAAAAGTACTTTCAAAATAGCTTTGAACTCATTTACGATTATTTCCAAACATCGGGTAATAATCCATAAAAAGAGGGTTCACTTTAACACAAATATATTCTCATATTTTTGCCCAAAAAAAGACCAAAAACTTTTTGAAAACGAGTTTTTCTTATAAGTCTTTATCCCAGAAGTTATTATCGGGTGAATAAAAACAAATACCAATCGATTCGATAATTATTTTAATTCAACCAAAAGTCAGATAATATTTAACATAATTTTCGCATAAAACTCAGGCATTGAATCAATTATTATATTAATTAAATTCAGTGATACTCACCATAAACATCTTGGGATCAGAATCAAGGTCATCTATCTCCCATACTAGCCTATCAGCTAATTTAATCATTTAATCCAGCTAATTTTAGATTAGACCTAGTTCGTTCGTTTAAGCACTTCTCATCGACAACAGACTAATCTCAGTTTCCCTTCAAATAATCCCACAACAAATTGCCATAAAAAATGAACATGATTATTTGATTATACGATTACTTTATTAAGAATATCTTAGCATTTAGTTTAGAAGATAAAATCATTTGTCATCAAATAAACAAATTAAGTAATCACAATCATTGATCATTTCCCATGATATCAATCTGCTATCATTGATACCCTGCCCATCCCTTTCCATTTGAATGGACGGTTTATAGGCCGCAAACCTTTAAAATTGAAAAATCATTTCATTTCATTCAAATAATTGCTTCAAATAAACAAAACTAAAAACAATTTCTTATTTATTCTTAAAATTGTTTTTTATATAACTTTTGAATTTGAGATCAAAACTAAGCACAAGAAAAATGATTTATTTTTTTATTCCCTTTTATTTGTCTCTTATTTTATAACTTCAATACTTCTTAATATTAATACCAATAATAAGTAATAATAATAATGAGTTGTATTAAGACCAGAGAATAGTAATAAAAATTCTAAATAAATAAATAAATGTATTTATAAGAAGTTTTGATAGTTTAATGTTTGCGTTCCGTATATAACCCGAATCATTCCAATAAATCAAAAAATAATATCCCAGTTATTAGGCTTTCTTTTGAACCAAATTCTCCCAAATCATTGATTTCTATTCAAAAAACAGTTTCTGTTTATATTTGTATTCATTAATAGCCCATAAAATTAGTGATATTTTGCGCACATTTTGCACAACTCATAAACCTTTTGAATAATTGACCAAAACTTCCCTAAAGTGCAATAAAAAGATAAATTTCTTTAAATAAATTCAGTTTTTTATTTGCTTTCGATTATATTTTTATTTACTTTTTTTCTTTTCATTCATTCAATGGAAAGGCTGTGGAAATAGTCTATTGAGTGAAGAGATGTTCGCCGATGGCTATCAGCGCATCCATAATATCGATTATTCCTCAGCAGTAATAAAACAGATGTCCACACATTGCGATAAGTGTTCCCAAATGAAGTGGTCTATAATGAACTGTTTAGATCTGCAATTTGATGACCAAACCTTTGATATAGTCTTAGAAAAGGCCACAATTGATGCTCTACTAACAGAAGAGAAGAACCCGTGGGATATATCAGAGGAAAGTATGAATAACTTGAGTTCTGTACTCCAAGAAGTGTATCGTGTATTGAAAATGGAGGGTCAGTTCATATCGATATCATTCTCTGCGCCGCACTTTAGATATCCGTTATATAAGAAATGCTTAAACAGTTCGCTACAGAACCAGAGCTCAAGGCTTCAAATGAAAGTCATTCATGAATTGGGGACTAATTTTCATTATTATTGTTATCAACTCATCAAATGTAAGGACAAAACAATTTAATTCGAGCCCTATCTCTATGAACCGCCAAAAATGATTTCTGGTTTGGATATCAATCAAAGCACTCATAACTCAGATAATAACAGCAAAGATGAGACTCCAGTCGAGGAGAAGGATAGCTATCTCTTGGATATTAATCTATAAGATTGCACTTCAATAGAATAAACAGTAATTTTTTCCGCTATTCCTCTGAACTCTGGCAGAAAATCCATATAATTGTTGACAATTATATACGAGAGGAAGAACTGACTCTATCTCTGAGCAGTCTTGAGGTCAACCGCAAGAGATTTAGTTATCATTCAATCGATTATATGAAAGACCAAAAAGCAATCAATACTTTAATAACAGCTTTATTTTGATTAATGTTTTTCTTCTCTTTTAATCACAAAAAAGTTTTTTATCATTTATTTATAGATTTATTTTATTCTCAATAATTATATCAAATATTTTTAATAATTGTTTTTCTTATAATTTAATTGATTTTTAATGAATTATATCTTTTTCTACAAAATATTAATAATAATAAAAAATGAGAGAAAACTTCAAAATTCGTTTGTTTTTTGAATTTCTTAGAAATTATTGAAAAATACAAAAAAGAATGCATTCTTTGAACAGAATATTCAATAAAATCCTATTTTTAACTAAAGAATAGTCACTCCTTTTTAGAGTCCCTCTTATATAATGGCGAGAATACCGGTGACGGACAGGTGTTGTCCAACGAATCCAAAGAGCACAAGTCGGGCATCGATTTGTTTAGCTGCCATTCCTGGGCGTAAGACCCGATTCTTGTCAAACCGTTAAGATTTCTTACAATAGGTTTGGCTTTGCTTTCAATACTCCAAACCGATTGACTCGGATTTGCGAACAAAGTATTCAGTTTTGACTGCATTTCCATTTGTTTTTGATTTTCGACGAAATCTCTCGACTTTTTTGAGACATAAATCTGTTGATTGTCTTCTCTTTTATTGGTTTTGTATTTTTTAGTCCGAGTTTTGGGCTTATGTTTGGCTCTACTGTTGTAGTGTCGAACAGCAGCCAAACCATTGGCACCTGATTTATGTTTGAGTACATTCGCGAGCTTTGAATGAAGGTCTGTGTTCTCAGTGGACGACTCAGTGCTGGTATTGCTTTCAAGACTATCACTACTCTGTGTGCGATAGAGTTGACCACCTCTTCGACTATAATATCGATCACGAGTTTGATGACCGACAGCGCCCACAACTCCCACTCCCCTGTCGTTGTGCTCATCAATTCTCGTTAGTGAACCTGAGTTTTGCCTAATGTCTGAGGACTGCAATAGATTTGTTTCGCTCAGAGTTTTTCTCGGATGAGGTGTTCGAGTGTTTGAGTCAACACTTAACTGATTATCGACTGATAAACGCTTAGATTTGTTGGAAATGTTTGGAATATTAACAATATTTTGATTATTATAAAGCATTGAAGGCATTGAATATATATTGGAATCCATTCTATAGATGTCTGAAGTGGAGAACGACTGACGGCCCGACCGTTTGTAATAAGCGTTACTCCAATTAATTGGTTTCTTCGAAAAACAACTGTCTGTGGGATGAATATAATTGATGGCCGAAACTGAGGAGCTGTGAGGATTTGCGGAGGCGTTACCCGAACAGACACTCGACTTCTTGCGTGCCTGAGAGCTAACGCCAGCACAGGAATGATTATTATCGCATATAAAGCCTAAATTGTCATAAATATGGCTTTTGCTTGAGGGCTGCCTATCAACTGAATACGAATCAGTGGCTGAGGATGAGCCCAATGAGCTACTGTCCACGCGATCAGAGCTCATCTCATCCATAAGCGTTCTGTCAGTGATCTGAGTGTCAGATCCTTTAGTAAACTCAAAGTCGTCGTTCGCTAATGTAGTGAAGGAGACCCCACTCATTGATAGGCCGTCAACACTGGCAGTGCCCCCACTTTTGGCATAATTGTGGTTAGAGTTGAAAGATGTCATTAGACTCTGGTTTTGCATATTTGGCTCATTAGAGGCATTACAAGAGGCTATCATTTCATTTGATTTCGAAACCATTATCTGATCGTTAAATTTCTGCTGTAATTGTCTTTTGTCGGGAAGAGTAGACCTAACGCTAAACGTCTCAGAAAGGGTGGCGTAGATGTGGTCGTCGTTTGAGTACTTGTTTTTTGATGATTTGTTTTCAATAAAATTCTGATTAAGTATTTCTCGGGAGTCGTAATGTTTTCCACTATTACTCGAATACCAGACTTTACTTTCACTAATTATATGCTTTTGTTTCTCATCTAAAGTGGATTCGAGTTTTTGTTTGTGAATAGAGTTATCAGAGCCAACAGAACCGGCAAAAGTGGAAAGAGTTGTACTATTCTTATAGGTGTAGGCATTAGCTAATGATTGAGAGTCATTACTGGCACCGGTATTGTAGGCTACGCTCTGTTTGTTCACAGGTATGACTTTGTCGACGCCATAAATACTTAGAAACATATATTTGTCGTTAGGTTTCGGTAATTTGCATTTCCGTAACGAAGATATCCCGTTATTAGTCCGCATTAATGGCTCATTAGTAGTGCTCCGCCTGTGCTTTTCACTGGCCCTCATAGAGGAGCGCCGGTAGTTGGACACAACTGTCAGTGGCGATCCACTGCTGTTAAGTTTGGCCGTTGGTATCGAACTCATGGCACCGACATATGGCTTATCAATGAGTGCAAAATCATTAAAATATAGAGGAAACGGTCCGTCACTACCTGTAAGAGCAATGAATGTTTGCAAATGAGTGAAATGCGAGTGAAATCAGACAAAACTTTTCGATCCATTTATTAAATAAATGAATGAAAAGTAATTTCAATAATAAGTCAATTATTTTTCATATAATCTTCTGAACTAAAAAACGTCAATAAAATCAAAAGAAGAAAAGAAACTCCTTTTTGGAGCCGGAGTTCAAACTAATTAAATAATTAGAATAGATTCGAGACTTACTTTTACTAATATCAGAGCACCGGTAGCTCTTTCTTCTGAAACTCCTTTTGACGGCCTCTTTAAATGGGTCGTCTGTTATGTAGAGGGCTATCGGCAAAAGTATGCCTTCAATAATACCGAACCAAATAACAATGTTATCGTGCAATGGGTTCCAAAATTGGACGACCAGTCCCGCAGTGGTGAAGGCCTGACCCACGAGAAAAAATGCAAATAAGACGGCATTAGAAAAACAAAAAACCCATTGATTTACATATAATAAACGCAAAAGTAGTTTAACACGAATTGAAAAATTCTTGAATGAAAAGATGAATTGGAAAACAATTATAGTGTAAAAGAAATTGATTGTAAGCCAAACACAATAATAACTTATAATAAAAGAATGAAAAAAATAAATTATTGGAAAATTATTTTTTAGATATTCAGGAGATATATATAAATATATCAAATAAATAGAATTATAAGGCTTTGAGGCAATAATCGTGATATAAGTGTAAGCGTGAGTTGACTGAAGGGCAATAACATCAGTCATACTTGTGTTCAGCCATCAGCCAAGTCTTAGAAGAAGGTGAAAAAGAAGAAGAGGTTTCTGCTTGCTTTCCATGTCTTTGCTCATCAGATACAAGGCTGAAGACAGGACTGAATTTCTCAGCAATTCTTTTACTTTTGCATAAAATAATACGAATATTATGTTGTGATGTGTTATTGCCTTAACATTAGTTCAAAGATAAGTTCAAATTAATCAATAAGTTTTTGGCAATAAATGCAAACAAAATTAATTTATAGAATAATTTGGTTTTTATTTTTGAAATAATTATTTTAATCATTAGTTTTTTCCATTGATTTTTGATTTATTATTAGTTTTGTGTTTAAAATTATGAGAACTTTTCTTTTGCTTTGAATTAATTACTTCTAAAGACTGAAAAGAGTAAAGAAAAAAGAGTAAAACAGTTTTATTTTAAACACAACCGGTGCTGACCACTGATCCACTGCCCTGAATACAAATGACTCTATGCCTTGAAAAACACCGCATTTTTGACGTAAAACTTCCTTAAAAATGCTTTTCATTCAAAAAGAGTTATACAATAATAATGATATTCAGATTATGCAAGTAATCAGTGCTCCGCACAGAATATGATACACCCGTCCCTCCATTCGCTATAGTTTTCCTCACATTTTTTCCCAAAAAACTCAATCTTCTGGTTCTCATGACTTAAGTATCCATTGTTTGTAATTAAAAAAAATGTATTCAATGAATTGCATTCCAAAACCCGCATAAAAATTGTATCAAAAAAGTAAAGCAAAGAAAAAAAGTTCGCATTTTTTCCATAATTTATTAACTTTTTCATTGAATATGAGGGCCTTTTCACACACATTACAATTCTTATGATAATAACACACTATTGAAGTTTTTTTTAAGGCTGGGAATGTTTTGGTTCAATCAGTTATACTGTGATATATCGGTTTGAATTTCAATCAAAAACAGTTTTTTATTTGTTTTTCATTTATTTTTCATTTATTTATCTCTTTTTTTATTAAACTTTTTCCGCAAACACTTCCTTAGAAATCAATTTAACAGAAATACAGGTATCGAAAGATCACTGAAATTGAATTCAATTGAATTCAAACATTGGTTTTGATTTTGACTTTTTTCTTGTTATTGAATAAAACATGTGATTAAGTATTCAATCGGAATAGACTACGGAAAAGTTGATAAATCCATTGCCAGAGCGCACAGACACACATAGAGAGAGGGACTAATTACAGTCTAATCAGAATAACTTGTTTGACATGAGATAAGACTAATGTCAGGGTTAGGTTAGGATTCGTAAGGAGAAAGAAATGGCATTTAATATGAATATAATGCAAACCATAAATGCATTTATTATATAATAATCATATAATTTGATTGAATAACACGATTAATGATTTATAATTGTGTTTTTGCACGAACATACCTGAGCATACACTTCTCAGAGAACAGCATATTTTGGGAATACATTTAATAGTTAAGTCAATTAAAACACATCTATTGTTAAACAGAAACAAAATTATTCTTTGGGTTAACTCATATCCGTCTCAGAGATCGCTCACTCCTACCAACGGCTGGCAATAATGGGAATTCATGAAAATGATTAAAGAGATTGCAAACTAAGCACAGAATATATGATATTCTGGTAGATCCCCAAACGTAACGGTAAAGTTCAAAAGTGTATCATTAATGCCATAATTTTACCGAAAGATGTTTTGCAACAAAATTGTTACGCATTTCAAAGAGTAGTCAAACATTTTGTTCTCAACATTTGTGTTGAAAAAAATGGTTCACTATTTTTCTTATATTAACAAAATATAATATCGTTTCCCTTCTTTAGCCCTTTGGCGCAGAGTTTCAAAGCTTTAAACTGTATTTTAAGCTCTTATTTAAGAAATTCAGTCAAAGTTCGTGTGAAGAGAAAACACCTTAACTTAGGGACTATTTTTGAAACACTGCTCTTAATAGCACCAGATTTTTGCATTTAAATTATATGATAGTTCATTCTACTGTTCATTCTAGTCTATATTCTTAGTATATTCACTACAATATCCAAGTAATTCGAGCATTTTTACCGGAAACTACATTATAATAGAGCAATGAGAGGAAAGGGAGAGAGGATAAGAGCCTTTCCTAGAGAACAACGGCCCATAAAACTTGTAAATTATATCACTCTTTTGGATCGACATATGGATGGAAATGAGAGGAACACACCGTATGGTTAACTTAAAACCAACACTTCCTTCACGAACACAATGAATACAATGAATTAGTTTTGCAATTATTAGCACTTTTTGTTTAAAGAGCTTTCAAGTGCTGTTCCGTTCCTTTGCATTGGGAATGACTCCAAAGGACTTTTGGATCGCTATTCAAAGTGAACGGTATTTACTCAAAGGGCGTACGAAAGATAATATATTAGGAAATGTCCGGTCATTGCATTAGTTCTCCTCCAGAGACAAGTGTTGGGAGAGAAGAGAAGTTCAAAAACATCACGCCTTTAGGTTTGGGCTACGAATATGTTGGCACAGAATAAGCAAAAAATTAGTCAAATATTCTCTTTTTGTTGTTTTTAAGTGCTTTGAAAGGCCTCTCAAAAGGTCTTCCAATGAATTAGAATATGAGAAGAATTTATTTTTAGAAAATGATCTCTTTTTTGGATAATTGAATTAATTGATGGATCACATGATTGATAGATTGAGTCTCTTAAGGGCATACCATAAGACATATCATTAAAGGTTTCTATAGATGACAATAGAGTATCGTTAGGGCGTAGGTTCGCCTCAAACGCAACGGTGTGTCCGATAGACTGATATTATCTGAATATTTGGCGAAACACTGGAATAATAAAAGACAGGAACAGAACTGTTATCGAAAATCGATTGTTTCTATTCATTGGATCTCTATTTTTAAGTCAAACCCGTCTCTGATATTGTGTTTTGAATTCAAAGAACTGAAAAAATGAAAAAAACTTTATTCTATTCAAAAGAGTGGATCTGTTATTGTATTGAACAGAATAAAAGCCAATTGTTTGGTATGTTTTGTCTTTGTATTGACTGTTCGTTCACTGTGTCAACAGTCAAAAAGTCAATACCAATAACAGTCCCAAAAACAATTAGCAGAGTTAGCAGCGGTAGTGTTAGGGCATAGGAAGACAGGACTTGTCTTCATCAGAGCAGCAGTTAATTGATCCGCTGATAAATTAACACCAAAAAACAAAGTCAATTATACCGGAAATAGTTGTCCACAAATTGTACTCTTCTACAGACTGTCCCCTGAGTTGGACTGTTTTATGAGGTTTAATAACATTTTCGTGAACTCCACATATCATTGCTTTCATTAAGGGAACGACCAATGGTTGTGAGGAATTGCAAATAGGTTTTGCATAAAAACACTTAATAATGGTTTCGCACTCTTGGGATGCGGTTGTCCTACAGTGAACACACATACATTTTGGGAGGCCAGGAGAGAGAGCTCCGGCAGTGCAGACCAACAATACTAAACCGAATGATTTAATGCAATACATGTTAAGACATTTTTTGCAATTTATTTAATGCATTGCAATAACATTATAAGTGTAGGAGTATTCCAATCACGCATATAGTCATATAGTGATAGCCATACCAGAGCTCAGAGCTCTTCATTTTTTGCTTATTAAGTTTAACCTAAGGTCTGATAGAAAGGGTAGGGAAGGAATTGATAAGAAAATTATTATTAAGGAGAGAGAGAGAGAGAGAGAGAGAGAGAGAGAGAGAGAG
>JAQIXD010000693.1:0-22302 GCA_034699985.1 Minunthozetes semirufus | reverse complement strand
TTAATTCATGTTTAAAGTTTCATTGAAATCGTAAGACTTTTGTGAAAAAATGTCAAAGTTGGCTTATGCTCTTTCTAATCTTTTAATTAATTCATAGAAATATACTTTTATTAGAAATAAGTCACATTAATTTCTGGGAATTTGTAACTTACACATTCATTATATCATTTATTTTCACTTTTATATTAACAATAGAGACTGTAATTATATCACATACCTATTCTTTTAACAAATTCTGTCCAAAGAATATTATTCCTGTTCTTATTATTTGATATGCTTTTTAAAATGATAAATTTCGCAATTTTAGGTTTCATTTCATTTGTTTTGCGCAAACTTTTGTGAAATAAATGTTTCATTTCTAAGAATTGTTTTGTTTCTTACGTTAAAAATTGTTAACTTATGGCAAACATTAATAAATAAAATCAAAAATTCATTTATTTTAAAACTCATGGATTTCTGCGATAAAAATATTTTCATTATTTTCCAAACAAAACTAAAAGTCTTTGCTTTTGATTGAATTCAAACCAATTCTATGAATCATTTTGTGATAAGAAAAGTACAGAACATTACAAATATTAAAACTATTTTCGTTTAATTTTTCAAAAAATTATTGATTTTAAAGTTATTTTTAATGTAAAACTCAATGTATTATTCAATTGTTTTGTTGACAATACTGGTACTGATACTAATACAGTATTAGTAATACTAGATGATTCATAAATATGAAATATGATAGGTTTCTATTTTCAACAAAGAACTTTACCATTTTATGAAACTTCATTCAGTATTTCAATTCAAAGATACGGCTAAAAGAATATATTTTATCGTTGAGTTGAGGCCAAACAAATATTGCAACACTTATTATGTCAAATCTAATGGGCGTCTTCTTATGAGACATTATGTATATCTTTTATAATTTAAAGTAGCAGGGTCACTGAAACTTTCAGATTATCACTTTTCAAATCTATTCGGACACAGAATAATCTAAAGAAGCGTAAGGAGACAAGAATTGAAAGTGTGACGACTTCTCAATATTTTATTTCACATAATCCGGTGATTTATATCTTTGTCTGCACTGGTTTTAAGTGAAGTCAATGATCATGGGAAACTCATGGGAAACTCTTTCTATGAATAAACCCTTTATTCGGTATCCATTTTTCTTATTGAGTGACAATTTTAAAGTTTTTCAGATAAGAAATTATCAAATCCAAAGACAGAATATATTCCAAACGACAGATGTATTGAAGACTTTTGTCGTCAAAATAATTGTATTTCTGAAACGAAGAGACTCTCAGACACTCATTGGTCTCACAATAAATTCTAACGAATGGATGAGATTCACAAAATTTATAAATTGAAATGTCATTCCTGTCACCACTGATTTGGATTTGGTCTCAACTCTAACACAAATGCATTTCAACAAAAACTCTCTCTTTTTATTGAATGATATCCAGAAAAGGCATAAAATGAAACTTTGAATGACATTAGAAATTAAAATTCATCGCAATATCTATTCAGTGCTTTTCTTAAATGTCGGATAAAAGTAATTAAATTTAATTAAAATCGTTTTATAATTAATTTATTGAATTTATGAGAAATTAGTCAAAGTATGAAAGAAAAAGTGATTCATGACTGGAAAGAAAGATTTAAGTGGTATTTAAAATTTAATTTAGCAAAAGCCCTATACTCAAAATGAGCAAATCCGCTCTGGGATGCGATGTTCGCAATCAAGTCTCGTAAAATCCATTGGTTTTCACTATTTTTCTCAAAGAAAGAAAACTCTGAAAATGTTTGTTGACATCGATTGGGACACAAAACAGGAAAATCCCATTTTATCGTATGATTCAATAAATTCTTATAACAAACTAATGACATAAGTCTTAAACTTAACTAATTTTAAGAATTTATTTCAAGAAATTGTTTGAACAAAAATAAATGTTCAATAGTTTTGCGGAAATACTCATTAATTTCAAAGGTTTTCTACTTTTGATATCGAAATGAGAAAAAACGGAGAATTTTTTCCTATATTTTTGTAGATTAGATAATAGATCTTAAATAAAGCATCGATTTAAAGCAAAACACCATTTATTTTGAATAAACCATCATTTGTTTAGCGGAGGACTTGATTTTTATTTGTTCAGATAATTTTTCTCATCTGTTTCGGAGTCAGTCTTAATGTGAATATTTTATGAATAAAAGTCAGATAAAAAGGAGAGAATATTTATTATTAAGCCTTTATCCGAACCACTTTTTGAAGTCAGGTCACAAATTCTCATTTATTTAAGGCTACAATACTATAATCTTTGAGAATTTGCAAAATCTATATTTATTGTTGTTTTTTCTTCGAAGAAATAATCGATAAAATTATAATTTTTTGGCTCTTTTTGGTTAAGAGTTTGTATCAAATATCGTGAAAATATATAATATATAATCTTCCGATTGAAAAACGTTTCGCTCGTTTTTTATCGATTCCCAAAAATATTGAATGCATTTCAAGTTTACTGAGAAAATGAGTTCAATGGATAAAAGTGGAGCTCAGTCTGAGTCTCAAATCCATTTACGACTCAATTTTCTGGGAATTATTAGAATTGGTTTTTCTTGTTTTCAGATCCTCTAAAAATCAACATTAGGTTTGCATTCAATGAATTTATATTAAAATTATTTTTTTCTCCTTCTTTTGGATCATTGATATCAAAGACTTTAAACATCTTTCGATCAAATTTTTATAAATTGGTTTGAATTTCAAATTATTTTTTTAAAAATTTATTAATTCATAAGCTCTATAAAACCGAGAAAAATCATCATTTCTCTTTCATAGTAATGATAGAAAATTTAGTTTAATAAAGAGGATCTATAGATTCTATAGTATTTCCAAAAATAAAAAATTTGATTCAAAATGAATTGATTTGTAGAGGAAAAGAGCCGATCAATTTTTATTGAGTTTTCATCCGGAACAGTCATTAGACTGCCTTTAGATAGCCGGCAAAAGATTGTCTCATATTTTAATCAAATATTTTTGTTTACTCAAAATAATGGCTCAGAATTAAAATATACGACAATTTAGTGCCGTTTAATGCATTTATTTCAAAGTAATTTACCGGAAATGTTATGCTTTCAAAACTCACAAAAAATCAAATAAAATGTTGAGACAAATCGCTGGAGAATATACTGAATGAATGTATATTTCATTTTTGTTTTTTATTTACTTGAAATTGTGTTTCTTTTGTGTGTAACTCAAATAACAAACTTTGATGAAAGACCTCATATGAAAACAAATGACCGATTCTTTGATTATAACTGCCTTAAACCAATCAAAACTAATTCAAAGAAAGTCAATGGCTTTTTCATCAATTATACAAAATCTCTTATTTCAGTGTAAAAGGTTTGCGTAATAGACGTCGATTCCTTTCAGTCTCATCATGAAAAAAAGAGCAAGATATAATTAAATAAATTACATTAATTGTTAAAATAAATACCGATTTCTAAGAGTAAACATTTGAGAGAGAAATGGTTAAACATGGTCTCCCATTTTGGCCAAACTGTTAAACTTTATCAGTAGTTTTAATCATAAAATTATTTCAAAACAAATAAATTATTCAAAGCCTTTGAAAACTGCTCTGAAATCAAAGAAAATGTTATTTGATATTCAGTTCTTTTGAAATAACTGATTAAATGGGAGGCCATAAAAGTTAAGCAAAGATTTAATTGGCGTTAAAAACATCGATATCTGAGTATTGGTTCAAATTATTCGCAAAAATAAATGAATTGAAACTAAACTAAAGTAAGATATCATTATACAAAATTTTTATCATTAAATTCATTGACTTTTTATACTTCAATTCATTTAAATGAACCAAAAAACTCAAACTATGGAATCATTTATATATTTCACAACAAAACTAACAAGAATACAATCTTAAAGATTTTATTCAAATTCAATTTGAAATACGACTCTTCAGAACTAATATTGATTTTAGAGAATAAGGAGAAAAAGAGGCAAAACTTTTTATTAGTCTACTTTTGGAGTACTCTATGGAAATGGAAATAACGAATAAATACTTTTGACAGACTCTATATCCCATTGAATTCCGACTAAAATACAAATAAATTTTGGATTTTTGGAGTGTTTTTAGGATTTTGTTTGAAAATAAGAAAAGTCACGTCAAAACTCAAAACTCAGACAAATCTCTGAATTAATATTTCATTACATTTGCATTATTACTAGTTTTTACTCTTCTTTCAATAGAAAAGATTATTTTTAGCAAAATATACTAATATTCCCGAACATTATGAGATTTTATCATTATTAAAAATTACTTGCTCATCAGCTTGGAAATTATTTTAAATTATAACTTTTTCATAGCTCTTCACTTTAATTAAATTGTATCAAAAGGTGAAGGAGACAATACTACAGACTGTGGGGTTGAAGGCATTTATCCAAAATATTTGTAAAGCATTTGAATTAATTTTACAAAAATTTGATTTTAAGTTTGACTTGCTCTTGGTTTTATTTTATAATTACAATATTCTGATTTAAAAGATAACTTTAATCTTTCTCCTTTGATGACACCTAAAATATATCCAAATATATTCATTTTCTTAGAACTTTTGTAATCTATTATTACAGTGTTTTGCAATGAAAAAGCTTTCACTAAATAAATCATATTTTTTGTTCAATTCATTTAAGTGCGAAAAATAACTCTTTTTTCTCCTAAATTATTACTTTTATAAAATCAATGTTAAAGTGAAAATAAATTATTAAAACAATGACAAGAAAGACACAAATTATATCTCCAAGTCTTCTGTTTAAAGAACCCCACCCTTTCATATTTAAACAAAGACAACATGATTACTACTTTGGAAAACTTTATAAAGTAAAAGCATTTTTGTGTGGCATATATGGCAGTAATCTTGCAGGTTTCTAGTTTATTTTTTTGTACATTTTGTATTTCATTGCCTTTTCTGAGAACTATTTATAAGTATTGCACAGATAGTTAACAAATAATAGCAACAGGACTATATCTATGACAATTACAATCTTCACTATTACATGAATGAATAGTTTTGTGGACAAATGTTTTATCCTTTCTATCGATTGTTAACAATAAAAACAAATTCATTATTACATCTTTTCTTAAGTATAAGACTTACAAAAAACAGGAATACTTATTGTTTAGTCATTTATAGACTTAATCTATCGATAAAACTCTAATCCAAAGTTAAATACATTCTGTTTTATGCCTTTTTTCAATAAGAGGTCATTAACACCAAAATCCAATTTAGAGTATTTGGTTTCAAATTACTGACAGTTACCCAATCCTTACAAACACTTTCTTCGCCACTAATCCTCACTTTTTTCTCCAAATGAATGAACAGAATAAATGTCTTAAACGTATTTTCATTAAATTTACGCACATTTATATCGGAGTAATTGATTGCCAGCTATTTGTTTGGCTTTTCTTTTTTAAAAATAATAAACAACAATATATGCCAAATGTCATCATTAGGGTTCATCGGACATAAATTCCCAGTGAGTGCATCCATTTCACATAATTGTCTTTGTTGACAGTATAGTATAAGATTTCACCATGCTTTAAATTAAGTACTATATATTTAATTTAATGCGACGATGAACTCATACTGTGCTCTCCTCAATCAAAATCCTGTAGATTCTGTTCACACATACCTCTAAATGAAGTAATTTTAATTTAAAATTATTTTATTTTTTGAAAACAGATTTAATATATTTTAAAAGAAATCAATCATTCATTAAAACTAATGAAACAAAAATCTATAAAAATTGAAAAAAGTTTGGAAATGAATGTGGAATACGAGGAAAGCATATTTTGAGTGGAAGCGATGCAAAACTCATTAATCAATTGGGATTTTCTCAAATTTGGCAAATTTACGGCCGAAACTCCTGTAGTGAGAAAAATGAAACAAACAATTGCTATAAAAGACTCAAATGAAACAAATTATAACGAATTGTTTGCTATTATTTTGCTTTTGTTTTATCTGTAGATAAATAAGAGAAATGTCTGAACGATTAGCCGTCACTTCTCAGAGATTTTTTTGACAAATTTATGAATACTTTGAAATATAAGTTCACGGGATGTAAATAAAGTGGTTTTTTATTCTCTATTTTCTGTGTTATATTCGCTTTCTCTTAAACATTATATTTGTTAACATTAAATCTTATCTGAAAACCCATTAAAAGTAAATTTGATTTTCAGAGTCTTCGGCTCTGAATACAAATTCTGTCCTCTAATCAGAAACTCAATGAAAAGAATATTTAATTTGTATTTAATGTAACTTTATTTCCAAAAAACAATTTTTTCCTTTGATTTGCATTTAAGTATTGAAAGTAATGTTGATTTAAATAATTAAAATGAGATTGGTGATAATAGTCTGGCGTTTCGCTTAGATAATTATCATGATCATGATCTATGATAGTAGTAAAGGCAAAGAGAAATAAAATTAAGTAATCTTGCATTAAGTGAAAAGAATAAAACGAAAGCATAAAACTATGAGAAATAAAATCGTTTTGATTTTCAAATGAATGCTTTTGTGACTAAAAGTATCAAAAACATCAAAAATTGGATTAAGTATTAGATATTTCACAAAGAATTGACACGAATTCCGTAATGTAAGTCATTTTCAAGGGAAACTGATAGTACCTGGCATATTTGCCATTATGTGATATATTTTTCTATTATCATTATATAATCCTTATATAAGAGCTTATAAATTGGAAATTAAATTTTATACAAAATATTTGAAATCTAATTAAACGCAATTTTAAATCCTCACAAAAACTTCTAAATGGGATTATTTTATAGAAAAATAGATTCCAAGCCTTTGTTAAAATATTCGATGAATGACTGAAATGCGACAAATATGTGAGCCTCTGATCAATAAAAATAATCTCTGAAGAAAAGTTACTAAAAATGGATCAGTTGTCTGAAGAAGTCTGTAGCGGTTTTGTTGACGATTTCTAAATAAATCATTAGCTGAAGTGGTCGACAGTTGAGCTGCTTTTCCTAAATTAATTTATTTTGTCACAAATGTCGGGAAATTCAATATAATTGTGGAATAAAAGAAGCGCTTATTATTGACTTTCCATATGAATATTGTACTCAAAACCTAATAAAGTATTAACTAATTTCAGAGTTAGTTATAACTTATAACATAACTCTTTTTATCGGCTCTCAGATACATAGCTCCCAAATAGTCGGCTATTTAGGGACAGGTATTTGGGCTGAGTTCTACGTACAATACTATAATATATTAATTTTATTACAGACTATAAAATATATGACTCTTTGAATGTTTAGCTGAGAATAAACTATTTGTTGGCCGTTAAATGCAATTGGCTTTAGATAGTGACCGAAAAATAGTCATACATTAGTGGTGTGGAGTGTATATTAAAGTGATACATGTGCTGCTCTTTGGTCGACTCAGCACTCATTCAGGCCATTAGTTCGTTACAACTACTGACAGCACCAGATGTCTGTCTATATTACCGATCGCTAAATGGCTGAAAAAGAGATTCATTTGGTATACAAGACATTTGCACTGATTATAGACGCCATCACTTAATAATATTCTCCTCCCAAACGAAAAATGGTTTATTAAAAACACTTTTGATGTCAGGAAAAATGTTACTCTCTTATTGGTTTATCGAATTTGATCATTCACAAACTGAGCTCTCCAAGATTTCCTTAGAATGTATTCCCAGTAAAATTGTTCCGAAATGTCAATAATTAAGTGATAGATTAGTTTAGTTTTCCCTTCTGTGAGAAAAGTCTAACGATTGGAAAAGCTATAAGTCTTTTCTCAAATCAGTCGAAAATCTAAATCAATTGTTTGGAAAACTATTCATTAAATTGGTTCAAGACTTTGATATTTTATCAATTTCTCAAAACTCAATGAATGACTGAAAAGTAGTCATTATTTTATATACATGTATAGTATATAAGACCATTTCTGCGTATAATATCTTTCAATATTCTCAGCAGGAGTGGGCAATGATCAAGTCAATTTATCTGAGCAATAAGTATGGAATTGAAAGCTATGGTAAGCTATTTAATAACACGAATCCCCTGCTAAAGGATAGACATCCCTGTTTAGGATGTCATTTACATTCAGAATCATGTTATTCAGTCTTTCGTTTGGCACCAATTTTTTGTATTCGTATTTGTTTTGTTTGTTTTCTTTTCATTTTCTGAGAGCTTTTTATCACAATATTCTCTATATTTATTAAATGTCAGAAAAGATAATACTTTTATTAACTCTATTTTTGTTTAACAAATATATTACAAACAAAAGAATAAAGATTCTAATTTTTTGTTCAAAAAGAGAGAATCTTCTGTGAAATTCTTGTGATAACCACAAGAGGTTTGATCAGAATAAGTCCATAAAACTCGAGAATTACAAAAGTCACGCAAATTTACAATATATACCATAATCTGAAAGATTATTATTATTTTAAAAATAAACTAAAATTAGTTTTTAAAAACTTTATTACAAAAGAAACATAAAATTGTTTGCAACTCATTTAATCCGATATATGGCTACAGTTAGTGTTGTGAAGAGAATATACTCTTTTATGTCTTCTTATTTTATTTTTCACATTATTTTGTATAAGAAATGGGCATGATACTTTTACGGATTCTCTATTTTTATCTAAGATAAGAAGGTGGTAGATTGGTCAATTTATTATTATATGACTGGATGACCTATTTCTAATTGATCTCGATAAATATTTGTTCGGCTTCTTTTTGTAAGCCATTCTTATATTTCACAATTTGAGAGTTGTTTGAATCAAAGAGGAACCGACAGTCACTGATAACTCAACTCAACACTAAACTACTTTCAATTTAAGACATATATTCTGTCAAATAATGTATTATTTGGTCGAATAGACGGCACAACACATGAGACCATTAATTGAATGATTTTGTCTCAAATAAGTCGATATTCAAACACAATATTAGAGATTCGAAAACGAGATTAAGTTCTGAATTATTTGACACAAAAGGAGAATATAATGACTTTATTTCACAACTGATAGTATTGTGTTATTTCCTTCTGTTTCAAATACACACAGAATGTCAAACCATACAGAATAATGTTGTAAATATTGAATAGTCTATTAAAATGCAAATTCTGGTTAAATTCAAATTCATAGACTGGTTCTGATCGCAAGACTGTAATTAACCGAAATTCTAGGTTTTGTTGGAAAACAATTCTTTTCTTCTCTGAATTCACTGAAAACACGATAAATCAACAATTTTTATGCTTATCTCAAAACAGCATTAATTTTGTTGCATTTTTTCTGTCACTTATTGTTTGGACGAAAACAACACATAAAATATATCTTAGAAACAGTTTCTGAGGTAAGTATTAGTGGACAAAGTCTGGTATTGAGAAAGACTTGATCCCAGCCTCGGGTTTGCAGAACAAGATTGACATCAAAACGAATTATTGGTATAAAAATAATACAAAACTTATACCAATCAATCTTTTCTATAATAAATCACATATTAATCGACATTTTCTAAAACAACTGAATATTCGGACATTAAATGAATACTAAAATTAATTCAATTTCATTAAAATTTCAAAATTTCCTAGAATTCAATGAATAAAATTGAATGAATGAAACAAATATAAAAGTGTTGCATGCTTAAAATTCATAAATATTCCAGTATTTTTATTATACTTATAGAATATACTTTTATACATAGAAGGTATTTATATGGGTTTTTATCCATTAAATGAAAGCACAATTCCTTACATTATTATCATTTATTCTGTATATAAGATATACAAAACAAAGACAGAATATGATTCAACAGTATTTAGTTATCAGAGTTATAGTCAATATTGTGAATGTCTTCCCTCATAAACACCATTTCATTTTATTTAGATATCGATTTAGATTTTAGAATATAATCCAGTAATCAATTTCCAGAATTTAATGACTTATTTAATAAATTTATGGCTTATTATAGAAGTTATGATAATTTTGGGCCAAAAATATATTGTTTTATAAAAGAATGTCATTAATGTTACGACAAAATAATAAAAGTCTTGGATATTAAAAGCAATTAATTGATGGCTTTTCACAATAATTAATGGCTTCGAGAGAAACAAAATTAATTGTTTGTGAGAAAAGTTTGGATACTTTCAATCAAAATGTGAATCAAAGCCTTTCCTCACTTTTAATGAAATTAATGACAAAAAGGCTTAAATTAGAATTTTTCACAACAAATACAATTGAAATGGAAATAAAAAAAGTTACCTTGTAGAAGTAGTAGTATTCAAAATCTGTACTATTGCTGTGATTTTTATTAGTATACATGATTTCACTTGAGTTTGCGAAAGTGGAGTTGTCTAAAGTGATGGACTCTTGATCACTGGTCAAACTCGAGTAGAAATTGAAATCGTCGACAAAATTCTTGGTCAACGTTCGAAAATAAGGCGAAGAATTTTGCCAAAAGGATTGCTGTCTTTGGTGTTCATTGGAATTGTCATCAATATCTTCCTCTCGAGAGAGCACTGTCCACTTGAACTCATTCATGTCATTGTATTTACTATTATTTGATCCCAAATCAGACATTTGTGTTCAGTAAACCAAACTTTGGATATTATTGAGAATAAGACAAATATTTTATTTACAATATTATGAATAAATATTTACAAAAATGAGTCCAATTTCACACAAATTCATATTCAAAGTGCTTTTGAAAAGTTTTTGTTGAAATCAAACAAAATTGTCGAAACTTTTCACTTTTATGTCATTTATTATAATTCTTGAAAAAAAATTCAGTAATTTTTATGTTTAAAAGAGATTATCTGAATGAGTCTGAATGAGACGGAAAACTAAATTAGAGTTACTTATGAAGAGAACGTTAGTCAGCGAATCAGAGGATAAAAATTCTGCTTAAAAGCAAATGATTTGCGATTCAATCAACAGTTTTTTCCACTCAAATCAGTTTTAAAGGAGGAAAAGGAGTTTCACATAAAACTAAACTGCATTACATTCAAAGTTTAACTTATGGGCGAATCACCACTTTTTTCTCTCTCTTTTTAGGCTTTTCTCTGCGAAATAAACTAATGACTAAATTGGGAAACGAATCAGACTAACGGTTCGGACCATATTTTCCGAGATCTCAGATAGAGTTTGCAGAAAATTGGCTAAACTTTTATTAAAGTAAATTAGTTTTGATATCTACTGAAAACAACGCAAAACTATTACATTAAAGGAAATGAAAGAATGAGAACTTCGATCGCAAAACAAAACTGAGTTTCACTGGACTTACAGTAAGTGACAGAACATAACAATTGACTGAAAAAACAGAAATAAAGTATCAGTGAATTCAGTGAATCCCAACAATTCTAGTCGAGAGTTAAACTGACGTCTTGTAGTCACAGGTCTACGGCTATGAACGACACGACTGCGCAATGTTTGCCCACTCTATGTATTACCGAATGATATGATAAGAATTCTGGTTCTGTTCTCTCAGTTTATTTCATTTAAATAGATTTGGATTCAGATTATTCTTAAACTTATTTCTAAATAACTAACAAACACTATAAACAACTAAACTTCAAGTGATTGATCACAAAAACATCTGATGAGAGTTAGAGACAGAGTTAGAGAAAACACTTTTAGCTCTGATTTTTGCAAATATATTTCAGAATTAAAGGATTTTCAGAAGACTTTGGCGTCAATTCAACAAAAGACAATATCATTCAAATGGATTCGTGTTTTGAATATATGTTCGCCTTTTCATATTAACTGACAGTTGGGGTAAAGACTTCTCGACGGTATTCTTGTAATTATGAGTCGTTATGAGTAGCTATACGTCTATTATAGAATATTTTCCCAAAATATTTACTCCAAATGTATTAAATGCTGTGTTATTGATAAGAAACAGACCCTTTCGGTTCTCATTGTTCTCATTGTCTGACTCTTTAAATGATTTATTAATAGAATTATTGTATGTCTTAAGTCTTAACACTTTTTGATTACTCGAAAAATTATATACTTTTTCATGAGATTATCGCTTAATATACCCGAAGTATAAACTCTTAGAACAAAAGATTTTCTGAGAATTTAATTAAATAATAATTAGTTTTATTGAAGAAGTAAATGATGTTATAGTTGTAAGAAGTTGTAAAAGATTAAACAAAATTACTTCGCATTTAATCTATGGAAACCTCAAACAAAGTGTTGAGATATTGTACTGAAGACTAAAATGAATGAAAAGAATTTAATTGTGAGAGACATGGGTTAGGAGAGTGTTGTTGCATAAACAATTAATGTATGTGAGACTCTTTGCCAACATTTTCAATGCATTACTACTTTCACTTAGACTACCATTAAGTGCATTGAATATATTGCCCAAAGTCTGTGCGAAAGATAAGTTTTTGGATGATTTTCGTTTGCATTCCGTATCGTATTGTTTGACAATTGAATGGAGAATATGTTGGAAAAGGAATGGATTATAGCGTCTGAAAGCCAACAAACGCTAACATATCCTCAATTTCTCGTTATTTATAGTTTTAGACGAAAAGTCAAAGAAAACGTTTGTCTTTGCGTTCAGTCTTTTGGACAAATGATTTAAAGCGTCACTTATTTTGGTTTATTTCTTCAAATGTCTTATTACACGACTAATAGAAGAGAAAAACATATTTTCCTTATGTTTATCGGATCCGAAAAACTTTGAAACCGAAGAGAGTATAAAATATGATTTGATTAACAGACCATTCCATCAATTATAATATACTCAAAATTACCCTCATTTATATTATTGCTGTCTGGTCTGGTCATATTAGTGGGATGAGGCAAAAAAATATAAGTTTAATGACAAAGTTTGACCTTTTTTTTCATACAAAATCGTTTTGCTGTTATCTATGATAAACAAATAAATGCGACTTTTAACCTGTCACAATTATCACATTATCTTTGCATACAATTACTTCCTTCTATTGCTTTAGTTTATTAGATAATTGTATATTCACTAAATATAAGTTATTAATCAAATATTGAGTTAAATCAACAGATATTTCAAAACTTAGACCTATTCTGTGATTTCAATTGAATACGACTCATATCATAGCCTTATGACATACTGTATGGAATCGCATAACAGTTGATTAGTTTTTGTTAATTATTTAATTTTCAAACAATAAAGTCATTAAAATTTAAGGATAGGAGTGGTTGTTATGTAAACCATTCTATTGTACAATAAATTGAATTCAAACTAAAGTCAAACATCCGTTTAAATACACAAAACCTCCAATTAATTGAAGTGTTTTTGAGTTTAATTAAATCAAATCTCTTCTCATTTGAGTTGTGCTCAAAAGAAAAATGAATTTCTCATTCATTTGTCCGAAATTTTCATATAATTGTTTAGGAAAAGCCTCAGGTAATTGAATTATGTAATCAATACTATTTTTTCAATAATTGAACATTCTTAGAATTGTTTAAAATATAATAATTTGATGAAAATCTAACCAACGAATTACCAATTTATTGTAATGTGAATAGTTCAGATAGAATTTACCTATTTGATAGTTTTGATTGTCGTGGTTAATATTCAGAAATTTCTTAAGACTGAATTTAATTGAGTCATTTAACCTAAAAACCCAATTAAAAGATATAAAATGCGTCCGATTCACCAATTTTTCGTTTAATGAGCAAATGGTTTTGCTATTAAAAGGAGGCACACAAATCATTAGCTGACATCAGCCTTAATTGGTATCAATAGGATAAGGCAGTGAGTTAACATGGTAATTATTCCTATAAATCTATCATTAGACAAGTTTTGTTCGATTGGAAGCCAATAATGATTTTTCTCGTTTTAAAGGCCAATAAATCTAAGGATTAATTCTGAAGTAATAACCGAAAAACGAAATAATAGTCAAAAATGATTGTATTTTTGATAAGTTTTGAGAGCAATAAACTTAAAGAAGGAGTAATTTATTGGAAATTATATTAATTTAATGTTTAAATAATTTAAATCAAAATAATTATATTTTCAAAAGTATTTAAAAGTATCAAAATATTAGTGATCATTATTTAGGCATGATAATCATGGCAAAATTTAAGATCATTACGCATTCAACTCATGTCTAAGAAATGTTGGCTCAAAACGTATTTGAAAAGTGTTTTCATTTTATTGATTGTAATTTTTCAATAAATCATTTTTCACTTCAAAAACTACTCCAAAATTATAATGCATTTTATGCAGAGATGTGCAGGAATTCAATCAATAATTTGCTGACAATTAAAATATTTTCTATAATTAAACGCAAAATTAGTTTCATAAACAACTAAATGACAGCTTCTAATAGTGAGGATAGTTTTTATGACATCTTATTTGATGGGTTGTCTCAAAATATTTGAGTATTAATCAAATAGAGTGACAAATAAGATGTATTGAGAGAACTCAGACTTCAAGCTTCCCCTAAACTCATTATTAGTTGAAATGTGGACATCCATCCATCCATCCCTAAGGCATCCCAAAAACCAAACCAACTAAACCATAACCATTACTCAGACATTTAATATTCTAAACCTTTTGTAAAGAATGCTTTGAAATAAATTCTTGAAATCAGGAAATTGCTATTAATTAACTCTTTAAACCAATGATTAATTACCACAATTCTCATTGAATATCATTTGACAACTTAATTCTGTTTCAAGTTATGCTCAAATAATTTGATTATATTAAATAAGGGAACAATTATTTTGTTTATTTCCTAGAAGACATTGAAAAGGAATGTATGAGAATAAGTAATTTTAATACTCATATAAAACTTATTATTATGTAATCCTTTACTAAAACTGTCCTTAAAATTGTCACGTTTTGAGACAAAATTATTTTTATAAATTCTATTAAAATTCTTGTTTTTATCGATATATGAATTTCTAATTAACACATAAACGAAAGTTTCACAAATTTCTTGCCATTTATTTGATTTTATTACCAAAAAGATTTCAAAATTTTTTCTCGAATTCAAATATTTGGAGAGGAATTGGTTGTGATTAACTCTCCAAAACCATTACCATTATTTTTTTCATTGCGCGATAAATTAATTAATTATTAATTGAGTCATTAAAACCTAATGATAAACTTTTCCATTATTGGAATTTAGTAATAATTCTTTTTTTTCCATTTAATATCATCTTAATCTCAGTTTATTGATGAACTTGATAATGGTTAAATAAAATTTTCAATACCATCGTCTATTTAATGCAAGATATTATATGCGATTTTGTGGACATTATTTCGTTTCAATTATATTTGACATTCAATTGAATCTCTGATTCAAAACAACAAAAATAATTTGAAAAGAGAATGGATTTCGATATCAATAAAGTGAGAGAAATGTCTATAATATATCTGTCAAACAAAGAAAAGTGATTTCAAAGGAGTATTAACTTTGATTATAAAATTAAATCAATTGAAATGTAATGCAAATCGACTACAAATACCAAATCAAGTCTTTCTTATAATAAATCGATTATCGATTCTTTCGTTTTATTTTTCATTCATTTAACGAATGATTTAATATTGAATATTCTGTTCAATAAACAAAACAAAGATTTTATTTTTACTGGTATTCAATGTTTGTTCTGACAGTTTGACATCGATTTCAAAGAAAACGGCTGTCGATAAAGTCCAGGAGTGGCCAAACCTATCGATTGTCGACCGAAATCTCGCAGTTATTCTGTATTTTGAGAAAACTTTGTTTGAGAAGAAAGAAAAAATCATTGTTTGGAATAAATATTCTTCAGCTTAGAGTCTGAAATATTTGATTACCGCCCCATTACTAGTCTGAGTGATTCTGTTCAAGATTGTGCATAATGTTCACACAAAAGCCGAGTATTTTTCATTCAATCAATATTACAATTTTGTTGTATTTATAATAAAAAAGATAAACATTTGTAACGTCTCTCACAACTAATGGATATTTCAGTGAAATCCCAAAACCATTAAAAATATTTTTTTAAGTCAAAAGAATTTTTCAAAAAAAGGACTTAGAAAAAGTTGGAAAAAAAGATTAGCCAAAATAGTCTAGACTCTTGACAATATATGTATAAGTGAGCATATATTTCGATATCTAGTAGAAATTTATTCCGATCAAATTCTTTTCCTATAAATGGGGATCCTTTGCAAGTCATTCCCATTAGATATCGAATATCTAACCCTTGAATAGAGTCTGAACTGAATAATAAGAATTCACTTTTTTTTGAAATTTTTCAAAAATCGATTTTTCTGATGACTGGGAGACAGTTTTGATACCAGTCTTAAAATAGTGTAAATAATTGACTGAACAAAAAGCTTTGGCAATCTTACACCTCTTTAATCGAAAACCAATAATGACATGAATTTTATTTTTTTTTAAAAACAAGTGTATAACACATATAACACATAAAAGGCGTAATTTAAAACCAAAATTATATGGATGTTTTAAAGTGACTTTTCTCTCCTCTAAAAAGTCTAAAGAAAATCACTGCAAAACAATGACCAGGAAATTAGAGTTCTTTAAAAATGCTATTTATTTATGAAGATGAGATCCGCCCTATTCTAATATCCATTAAATTTGAGGCGGAAAATCACATTTATTACCATAATAAACTTATTTTTCATAAACATCTTGAGATTTGTATATTTATCAAATGAATGACCAATAAAGGGGTTCTTATAAATTATTTAAACAAATTTAACGATTTTTGACATAATTTGGATGAAACATCTTCTCAAATTAATCATAGGTTTATATTAAAACGAATTTAATAAGCATTTTTAATAAATAAGATTTGACAATCATTTGTAATCTATTGATCGAACACAATAATAATAATAATAATAATAATATCAACTTTATTGGTTAACTTAATCAGTCAAACGAAAAGAACTGGAATCCCTTGAGAGTCCTAAAAATAATCTTGTCAGAGTTAGATTTTCTTCATAAATATAGTGTTTAAAAGAAATTTTGTCAATTACTTAATGGATATTTTTGGCAAAACATGAATCACAGGAAAAATGAAAGTCTATCACAAAATCTGTTAATAATAATAAAATTTAAAGAGAATTTCAATTACTTTTGGCTCTAATTTATTCAATAAAATATTTTTTGAATTTTAAATCAATTAATTTTTAGCGAAAAGTTTCGAAATATCAAAAAATTTTGTAAATTTTTTTTTCAATATTTGAAATAATTTTATTACGAAATAGGAATAAATGAAAGCCGAGCCGAACATCATTTAAAATCTATAAACCACTTGTTTTGTGATTTTCTTCTCAATAAACTCAAAACTTAATCGAAAATCAATTGGAACTGACTTTTGTTCAACACTTCAAAGATTCTTTTGAAGAAGAGATGAACGATTTATAAATTGTAGGCATTTATTAAATCTACTCCGATCTCAAACACGTGTTTGATTTATCGGGTATAAAATGATAACACATTTTTCATTATTATTTCTTCTATTGAACGTTAAAATAACAAAATAAGAAATTCTAAAACTTTGATGGAATGGAAAGCAATGGAAAATTAATGGAAAGTAATGGAAAGTAATGGAAAGTAATGGAAAGTAATGGAACATGTTCACTTATTTTATCGATAATTGATTGAACTGTTTTAAATTTTAACGAATTTTCTTTGAGCAAAGAATTCCCAAAATGAGATGGCATATGATTCAAGTATATAAGACGGAAAAAACGATTTTAGATATATTGCCAAACAATATATTCTTCATTCTATGAATTGTTGCTAATTATATAAATTGATCTCTGATTAACTCATTATTTTGAAGGCCCATGAGATTCATAAAATTGTTCTTAAGTTAAGTAATTAAGGAATTATTTACGGAAAAATTACATTATTACTTGGCCCGTTGGCTAAGAAAATCCTAAAATGAGCATGATCATTCATTAATATTCATAAATTAGATTCCGGGGCTCTTAAATTCGGTAAAAATAGATTTCCTAAAAAATGTGAATAAGTATTTCAACATTTATTTCACTAAAATCCTCATTATTTTTGTGTATTTAAGTGGAAATTATAGCATGAAATACATCAAAATACGATAAAAATAAATTGCATGTTCCAACATTCAATTAATTGAATTGACGGAAAAGTATTTAAAATCTGTCTTTTATTTATTATTATATTTAAATTATAAAATTTAATAATTAATAACTTTATCTCATTATTTAAAACTCAACAAATAGTCACAAATTAAGCAGAAAATCAATTATTCTTAATATTCAAGGTTCAATTCATGGAGCAGAGTGGATATGCAAGATTATTTTTTAATACAGAATATTCTGTTTTGATATAATTGTCAAATGTGTCCCTCTATTGTCATAAATCAAAAATAATTTAAAGTTATTTTTAGTTACGTTTTATTTGAATGATTCAAAAACACATGACTTCTTGTGATTTAAATTTTTGTGTAATTTAAACAAAATTTGATTAAAACACAAAATTTTTGGTTAAAACTCATCCGACATATAATTGGGGAAAATGTCCGCCAAATGCAGTCGATGTGAGACAGAGAAAGCGATTCTTAAGCGCCCGAAAAATGTAAGTTTTGTTCAATTTTTTGCTTAATTTGAACTCAAATTTAAATTTTGTTGGAAAGGGTTCAGCACTTTGTAAGTCGTGTTTCTTCTACTGCTTTGAGACTGAAATTCATGAGACAATCAAAAGGGGAGATCTCTTTAAAAGGGGTGACAAAGTGGCGATCGGCGCCTCCGGAGGAAAAGGTTTTATTTTTTAAATCAATTAATAAAATAACAAAAAATGTATTCAAAAGATTCAACTGTTTTGGCGTTTGTTATGAAACTATTGAACGAAAGACATGACTACGGATTGGATTTGTTTCTGCTGTCCATCGATGAGGGAATCACTGGTTATAGAGACGACTCACTGGAAACGGTTAAACGAAATCAAATACAATACGGACTTCCCCTCAAGATTTTGTCGTACAAAGAGCTCTACGGCTGGACTATGGATGCTGTCGTCAAACAGACGGGTCTTAAAAATAATTGTACTTTTTGTGGTGTTTTCCGTCGACAGGCATTAGACAGAGGCGCCAATCAAATCAAATGCGATGTCATCGCCACCGGTCATAACGCAGATGATATCGCAGAGACTGTTCTCATGAATATCTTGAGGGGAGATATCGCACGACTCAAGAGGTCGACAAATATAGTGACCAATTGTGGTGATAGTGAAGACAATGAAAGTAATATTCCTCGCGTTAAGCCTTTTAAGTACTGTTACGAGAAAGAGATCGTAATGTATGCCTACTTTCAAAAGTTGGACTATTTCTCGACTGAGTGTATATACGCCCCAAACTCTTACCGCGGATTCGCCCGAACTTTCCTCAAAGACTTAGAATCTATTCGTCCGTCAGTTATATTAGATATAATCCATTCGGGAGAGACTATAGCTGTGCGACAGACCGTTCGTCTGCCAACTCGAGGCGTATGCACCAGATGTGGACTCATATCCAGTCAATCCGTATGTAAGGCCTGTGTTATGATTGAAGGACTCAACAGTGGTTTACCTAAACTAGGAATCGGAAAAAGTAGTAAAGTTAAAGTCATTCGCAATTCTGTTGCAAATGACAACAAATTCTGTGAAAAATCAGAAAAATTTGATTTTTGATTGAATTATATCTCTTTTTATATCTGTTTTGTTTGTCTTTTGTTTCCATTAATTGAATCAAAGAATTAAAATTATTTTCACTTTTTATAAAATTCTTGTATTTTGTCTCAAAAGATATCCAATTATCGAATAATAGAAAAATCTGATAATCCATTGGATTGAGTGATATACAAACCACCACTCATTAGTCAGAACCTTTTAAGTTAATCATTCGTTTGAATAACTATTTGTAAATCAATTATTGATTACAAATTAAATCATTTTTTACTTATTTGAGAGAATTGTATGCAATTATATGCCATTAAATGAGACCCCATTAGACCTAATGTTTCAAAAATATTGTAATAATTAATTGTAAGTCATTTTGAGCCACAGATACTCAGAATTGCAATCCATATGACAGCCTATTAGAGAATTATCTCTATTTTATAACTTATGTGTCATTAGTAAACATAATATTTATTACCATATAATCAGATAACGACTACATCTCTCATATATTTTGTAATTCCCATAATTCCTAAACTATTTTCTTAATGGACTACAAATTAGTTGAATTAAAAGCTCGTAAACTTGAAAGTGTAATATAAACACAGACAGGAATGGCCTAAAACCTGATCACATAAGCATTTTGGACCTAATTATTAAACGATACTCTCTTTATGTTCCGATTATTGATAATTGAAGACATTTTTTGGCCATTAATAGGTTTTTAGCGTTTTTTTAGTTATCGTATAAACTAATTAAGAGGTGATCTCATAGTTGAGGCCATTATTCACAAGAATTAATCGGTATTTTGGTTATCAATGGTCTGTAGTCTTGGATATGATCTTCAAATAGATTTATTTATTTGAAAAATATATTGCATTCAATTTAATGGCTCATTGCGTGTCATAATAGCGGTGGACTTGAATCTCATCTGTCATATGTGTGTTACAGCACAACAAACTCTCCCTTTCATTGATCTGAATAATGAATTCCCAGAGCTTTCCCTTAATTAACGATTCGTTGATTATTTCGTTTAATTATTTTTTGAAGAATAGCTTAGAATTCAATTGTTTTTGTCTTTGAAAGGCATTGAAAAAAGTTTATTCTGAGCCAAATATTTTAGTAAATATTAATATTGAGATTTTTATTAATATTATTATTATTATTACAAAACCACTCCTCTGACAAATATAACCCAAAATTCTTCTCAGTTTTCGTTTTCATACTCTTTTGCATAAAATATGTAATTATAAGTCAAGTAATTATTATTTCAGAGCAAAACTCAGACTCTATTATCTCATTGTTTTCTATTCATTCCGTAATTTAATTATATATTCTCTGACGAGAACTCTATTAACTCAAAAACAGAACAGTTTTCTATCCATTCTTTTCATCACTGAATTCATGCGTTGAAAAAATACACATAAATATAATGGTTTTGATTCAACAAAATCTCATTTTTTCTGACATTAATTTTGTTTATTAGGGGTCCGTTCATCCCTTGATATTTGAGCACACATTATATCAACTGATCTTGGACCAATTATAAATAAGAACCTTTTCCAGTTTATCCTGATTTTAATATTCATATTTTTTGACAGTCTTTTGAAATAAATTCTCGGTTTTATATAATTATGAAACTTGCAATATAATGATCTTGGTCAAATGGAATACTCGTGTAAATATGAAAGAGTAAATTATCTCTCTTTGGTTTCACATTTCCAGTCGAGTCATTAGGGATTTAATTTTGTTTTTACTTTAGTATCAAAATCTAAGACATTTTTCAAAAAAACCTACGTCTCAAAGAATCCATTAAAATGAGTGAATGCAAGATGAGATTGAAATCACGTAAAATTAGGAAAACAACTATTTTTTCTTATATATCAATGCACTCAGGCTTTCATTTACATTAACTTTTTAGCTTATTTTTTCAGAATATTTGACACTCGAGCTCTTCTCCTCTCACTAATGGCTTTGAATACTACTTGTATTCATCCATTCATTCAGGTTTTGAAAATAAATCATTGATTCAAAGAATTTTTGAGAAAAATAAAAATTTACAAATTTTCCTTTGAATTGAAATAAAATCAATTTATTTAAACATTTTTATGTTTTTTAGAGTAATATTCAAAAAAAGAAAAAATTGTGAAGAAATATCTGAAACATTGATTCGTACTTTTTTTTAACACAAGTTTTACATTAAATTTAAAATGTTTTTAACTTAACTCTACTCTAATGTTAACAAAACATTTCTCTTCGCAATCACTTTAATGCAAGAAATGAATAAAAAGTATAACATTTTTCTTCTTTTTATCAATTTTTTGATATTGTTTTATATGCAAACAATTTCCACATTTTATCGAAAATTTCAGAACATATTCTGAATATAATATAAAACACGTATTCTTTACTAATATTAGATCCCTTTCCATCCATTTGTATGAGATATCAGAGTATAATATGTCTCACGTCTGACATTAATTCTTAATAGGGGATTCTGTATGCTTCAGGATAGGTCTCAAAGATGAGTTTGATCATTTTGAAAAGATAATTGAATGAGGAATTCAAATATTTAGTGAAAATTGAGGTATGGCCACTCTCTGGTCATTATTT
>JAQIXD010000692.1:0-22330 GCA_034699985.1 Minunthozetes semirufus | reverse complement strand
ACTAAGAATATATCGAGGCGTGGCCTAAGGGTAACCAATGGGCGAATTATATAATAAAAAGCAGTAGTTATACTGCAATACGATAATTGCCGTTACGTTTGTAAACAGAATGGGTATACTCCTCTATATATATATACCTCTGTATTTGTTAAGACGACTACATTATAATTACAATTACTAATTATAGAACAAATAGGTATTTCATTGATTAATTGTAAAGGTATATAAAGGTATATTTGCAAGGAATACATGGAAATTGATAATAGTGTAAATTTCACATGATTATTGTGAAACGTCATTATCTTGTTTATCATTGTGATTGTCAAAGCATCGGTACATTTGAATTGATTTCGTCAAGAAATCATACAATAGTTAAGTAAATATTCGATAAACTAATGATAAACTCTACGAAGACAATGTAAACGAGGAATTAATAAATTGGTGATACGTATCTATAACAGGTCATAACGCAACTCAACTTGAAACAGGTCAGGAGGAGACTTATGCCAAAAAAATTCTTCGAAATTCAAGGGAGTCAGCGGAAGGGTTAAACTAGGACATTTCAGGACAATTTTAACGCTTTATATTAGGTTTTAAGGTTTTTGGCTTAAATTAGTTTAAATATTGTTTTCAATACTTAATTCAGATTAAATCCAATTCCAAATAATTCCAAATAAATGACGAAAATTGAAATAAATTTTGAAATATCTAACGAATTAAGTAAACAAATGTTTGAAATTCCTTTATAGCAAAAAAAAGTATTCAATGAGAGGAAAACTTCCACGATTACATTGGAGACAGGTCTTCTGAAGATAGGGAAATACTGGACATAATTACTTATATTAAGTGAACGGAATAATAAATTAATTTGGTTTTCACTTTTATTTTGTTTTTTTTTAATTCAGTCTAAGAGTCAGAGAAATAAAAATTATTTAAAATCAAAAACTAATAAAAGAGCGACTGAATGGCGACGTGAGTGGCGCCGACACAACTTGTCGGCCTTGTGGTAGTGCCAATGATTTCCTAATTAAAATACAATATTTATAGCGAACGGCATATAAAATATAATCAAACTTTACTCCAATATTATTATTAATTTTATTCTTGCTCTTTTTCTTGAATGAAAACGTTTAATGATAAATTAATTGGTCTTTTTCCATTGCGACCCTCTAATGTAGCAAGGTACTACTGTAGTTCTCATGTAAATATAGCCACAATAAATGCATAAATTAATTGTGGCGACAATTAATTTTACTATATTTTCATTCAGTCAGTCATATGATTAGTTAACAATAATAATATTTGTGTTAATTCAATGCAAACTATAATAGACTCTATTATCCTGTGCTAAGGGGCCCGGAATAAAGAGGAGGCAGGTCTTACGACTTAAGACTCGAGACTTAAGTCTTAAGACTCAATTAATTGTGCGGAAAATTTTCGGTATTCAGAACAGACACAGTCATAGAGTGTTACCGATGGCAATATTGCTGATCCCACTCGTCATAACAATCGTCATAACTCATAGATTTTATTCAATAATAGTTACAAATAAACTCTTTTTGTGTTTATTTATACGAAAAACTTGTTATTAATTCAGTTTTAATTAGAGAGGAATTACTCGATTCGCAGACTCTTGTAATTAAAGCCATAATTAATGCTGTGATGTAATGGTATTCTAAGGCGTAATCAATACCTATGTATAGGCTGTCAATAGCTCAGTTATAGCCATAGCCTAACCTGAGCTACTCTAACGTCATATTCCGACTCGAATTTCAAAATCAATTTTATTTTTCCTTGAATTATGTGTTAACCCTTTTTCTTGGAGGCTATCAATTACACAGCACTTTAGATGGGAACAAGAATTTCTGTTATAATTGTCAATGTGATCAATGTGATCATGCAACATTTTCAACAATAGTAACAATAAGGCAATAAATAAAATTGCAATTAAGTGTTAATTTCATGTTTATTAAGGATTGTAAAAGACAACACGTGTTGGGATTTTTCCTTATTATTTAGTGGAAAATTATTTTATCATGTTACTTAGAACGTGCCTTTCCCCATCACCTCTTGGCAAGAGGCTCTTGCATAATCATGTTTTTGTGCGCAAACATCAAATTCATTGGATTCTTCCCCAAATTCCTAACTTTGAATATTTATTTAATTTATGAGAAGAGAGATATTAAACACATTTTATTAATATTTGTTTTTCATTGAATGTCTCAATCAGTCATAAAAATAAATATCACTGAATCAGGGATGTAAAGGGGAGGGATTCACAAATATTCTTCTATTAGATAAGCAAAGAATTATCCAAAACGATTTTATCTAGAAATTCTAAAAATGGGAAAAAATCTGGTTTTAAACCAATTTTAACCGAATTTTAACCAAATTAAACAGATATCAAAACTATCTAAAAGCAAACTTCCAGAATGTATGACCTATTTCCATCAGTTCTAAGCCTAAAACAAAAAGCGGCCAAGATGACAGCATAAAATTATTTCTTTTAAGATGAAGATAAAAAATCACTCCTCCCTGTGGAGACCAAGACCTTCAACATCACTGTCATGAATGATATAAATATAAAGTGAAAATCTTATAAAACTCTTTGTCCTTCTCTTTAATATTATTTTATTTACTTTTGATTTAAATAAAGAAAAGTTTTTAACAAAACTCTTAACTCTGGCAGAGATCTGATGCGAAAAGTTTTTCAATAACACACTTTCAGTTAATTCTAAGGACTTGTATTTGACACCACTTTTACTTTTATCGCTCTGTCATAATCTTAATTGGTTTCTGCATAAAAAAGTGACAAATTCTTGACTTTAAAAACTTTATCAATAATTAGTAGATATTCTGTGCATATTCTTTGCTGCAATTGACCGGCATTTTATCTATTCTTTATGTTTTGTCCAAATGTTTAGTACTATTTCCCTCAGAATTTGCCAAAAATATCACAAAAAGATATAAATAGCGAATAATTGAGTGTTTTTTCAATGAAAATAAGTATTTATTTATCGATACATAAAACGTATTTTTCATTACTTTAAACACATTTTGAACACAAAAATCAGTAGTTTTTATAAACGAAAAACATTTGTCTGAAATTACTTTAAGTTGAACTCAGAATTGAATAAAATAATGAATAACTTATAGACTATTAATAACTATCGTAGTCTCAGACTTATGGTAAATCAGTTGAAGACAGAGTGAATGAGCCCTTAATTATCTTGTGATAGGTGTCCATAAACTTCTGTAGAATCTCTCTAAACATACGACAGTCGTGAACGGCGTGCGATGTGTTCGTCCCAATGAATGGCTCTTCAATACAGATGTGACACTTCCACTGCCAGATCCTTCCATTAGAATCGGGTCGAGTTATGAGCAGCTCTTTGTCTAATAGTGCACCGGATCTAATGCTAATCACTTTGTCGTAATTGAAGTACAAACAGTAATACTCGAAGAATTGAGTAAAGAGTTGTCCCAGACTCTGATGATTACAACTTCTGAATTGAATCATTTCGTCAGTCAGTCGCAGTTGTGTAACGTCTTCAACGAATAAATTTGGGTAAGCCTTTTGCAGACAGGGAACTACTGGTGGTGAGCACACGCTTTGCAAGAAGTGGATGACCATTAATGATATCGAGTATGAGGTCAGACTCTTATTGTAGGCGGAATTTATTCCATTCTTTTTGGCCCATAGTTTTACTGTAAGAATCAGTTGTGCCACCCTTTTGTCCATTTGTGAGTAAGTGTGCAATAAGTGGGTGTTTCTGATAGTCACCACTCGATTGACATTTATGTTAACTTCAATTCCAGTCGACGTTTCGATGAACTTAAGGATTGGAACCAATGCCGGAATGACCTCAGCTTTAGATGACATACCGTTGGCTTCAAATATTGTACTCAACTCTTCCAGTTTAGACATCACTTCTTCTCGGACGTCATATTTAGGGTCGACTTTATTCTCTTTATTGTATATAATTAGACAGAGATCTGTGTCGCACCCATCCCCTCCCAAACTGGTCAAAGAGGAACCAATTAGAAACAAATCGATCTTTTCCTCCATTTGTTCAGAGAGTAAGGAATATATCTTTTGTCTCAGATTCAGTTTCCTCTCATAGACGTCATTTGTCTGTCGTTCTCTTGAGTACACATTTTCGAGTAGTTCTGAAAGTGATTTTCTTTCCGGACTCAGAATCAAACCGTTGGTTCCAGTAATAGACGTGATGACGGGCTCAGCCTTTCGCGGCAATACTGTGTTGAGTATCATTTGAGTAATAGTTCTCTCCATTGGTATCGGCTTTAATATCTCTTTGTTGGGCAATAGTTCCGACTTTGAGACCAGCTCTTCGTCGAAGAATTTGACCATTAATTCAAAAGGAGCCAAATTTTTGTAATTTGAAAGCATTCGAAGTATAAAATGGATTATTAATGAACTAAATGAACGAGATATTGAACTAAAATGCTTGCGCGCGGTCTCAATGTCAATGAATTTGTCGGGGGATAAAACCTCTTCGATTAATTTGTCCAATCGGTCGACATTACGCCCCAAAACCGATACCTAAATGATACCGAAAATTGTAAACTCTGTCAATCACTTCAATTAAACTCACAATTGATTGTGAATTCGAAATAAAAATTAACATAATTTTGGTTAAAATAAACTAATATTTTGTTAATTAAATAAAATCTAATATAACTAATAAAATTGTTTTCTTATTATTTGGTAAATAAAAATTAAAACTTTTGATTGAATTTACTACTGATTAGCCGACAGATTTGAGAACACTCCTAGAAAATTATTTTTTATACTCTCCTCGATAATTTAATGGATTACCTTGTAATATGAGCTGATTGTAAATGTACTGATTTTACTCTGATGTCAAGTAATGACCAATATATTGATCGCCACAAATTAATGCTATTCCTATGAATTGCAATTATTTGTTGACCTTTAAGTGCTGATCAATAGACGGAAATATTCTTAGAAAAAAGATTTCTATTTTATTGTAAACCAAATGTTTTAAAATAAATCTATGATTCAGTTCATGACTCGAATTGTCATTTATATTGATTTGTGACTAATTTCAGTGCAAATGCAAGCAATAAATATCTTGCAAAGTCTGCGATTATTCTGGTGTTAACTGAACTAATGTTTGAGATAAGATATTAAACTAGAGTAGACTAAGACTATAGCAGCTCCATTCAGCTAGACACATTTATTCACAGCGTGAATCATTAGCCATCAAAAGAGTCTAACTGTGAATAATTTAGTGAAAGATGACTACAATTTCGGATCATTACTGAAATTCTGGAAATTCTGGTTGTTTTCCAGGGAAACCACTGTCTTAAGTCTGACTTAACTCTTTGACTGTCATTTCCTATTCGTCATTAGGATTTCTATCATTTCCAATGTTAAGCAACTCTGGGCTCAAGAGCTCCCCATTTGAGCTAAAATTGGGAATTAAAACAAAATTGAATATCCGTTTAGTAAAACACATAAATCAAAGGGAAAACTAATAGAAAAGGAAAAATCGTAACTATTTTTCATAGAATAGTAAACTATTTGTCTGTAAAATGTGATAATATTTTTGTTATTTGAAATAATTTCATGAATTATACGCAACTTTTTTATTCAAAATAAGAGGAAAGAATCAAAAAATTTCAAATCAACTAAATTTAGAACAAAATTATTTGTTTGTCACCAGAATTGAGTGCAAACATTGCACTCAACCGATAGTTTTATTTCAAACTATTCTATATATTATATATACTTCTTATATATCTGTATATCTTATATACTTCTCTAATAGATTTCTTTTTCAGATTCTGTGTCAGAGAATATTCTGACGGCATTTCAGTTCCTCAACTGAACTCAAAACAAGTAGGAGTTCCTAATTTACACCACAATATATTACAATATATATTATTTATATATTCTTTTTTCATGGATATTAAATATCTTGTCATCAATTTTCATAATAGAATACCTCTTTGTTCGGAATCAACAAAAGACTTATTAATTTCAGACCCAAACCTATTATGCGTTATTTTTTTCGGTGTCCTTTAACTCAGAATAATATTTACTCTAAAAAGTAGTGTAAAAATAGACTTATGTCTCATATATTTATTGATTTAATGTCGTTTGAAAGAGTAATTTGGAAATTCGTTGACAAATATTGTAATCATTACTAAGTATTGGATAAAAATAAAACTTTTTATTCAATTATTTTTAAAATATTTTGTCATTAATTTTACGAAATATTGGGAAACATATTTTCATTGCTTTTTAAGTGTGCAGGTATTCAACGTTGTCTGGAAAGGCTGTCTAAAAGCAGTTGTCGGAACTGTTTTCTATGACATTTTGATGATTTTTGTATACATTTATTGGAATATAAGTTAATTTAAGACACGTTTGGTTAAAATCCGTTTCACTGTTTGATAGATAAGATAATTAATTTCCAAAAATAACACATTCGTATGACTGCTATGAAAGTCGTATCCTCTGGTATGGTATCTCCAATCGTATCCCAACGGCGTCTCAATTATATGTGCCCTTCAATAGGGATTACGTTGTATTTGAGCGACGCTATGGGGGAGAGGGGAGTGCATTGTGGAGGTATTGTGGACGCACTCACAGAGTCTGAGAGAGTCTGTGCAATGAGTGATGTCATGTGATGTAATGGTTTTGATTGAAAACACGTATTATTAGTAGTATTTGTGTCTCAATGTTTAGTATTCATTGAGCTCTGAGACTGTGATAGAGTATTGACAAAAGAGTAAAACTCATTTTCATACTAAAAGCTGATATGATTTCAGTGTTAACTCAGATTTATATTTATTTATAAGTGAATAATCGGAACCAATTTAACCAAAATAAGTGACATTTTAAGGCAATGCGTGACAACTATTGAGTGAATGACACCAACACACAGTTCATCCATCATTAGGTGCGATACACCACTCGTATCAATGCTTATTGCAAATAACGATAGTGTCGGTCACTGTCCCAACAGTCAGCCCAACACTGATCCCAGCAGTGAGTCTAACAAAGAGGCCCCGAAAGAGCCCACAGAAGAGCAGGAGAAAAATGAGGACGAAAAAGCTCAGGACACGTCCCCCGACGGCAGGTTCCTTAAGTTTGAAGAGATCGGTCGCGGATCGTTCAAAACGGTGTACAAAGGCCTGGACTCGCGGGAGGGAGTGGCGGTTGCCTGGTGTGAGCTTCAGGAGAGGCTCAACCGGAATGAGACGCAGCGTTTTCGCGAAGAAGTGGAAATGTTGAAGGGTTTACAACATTCCAATATTGTCCGCTTTTATGACTACTGGGAAGTGAATACACAAAAACGCAAATATTCTGTTCTGATCACTGAACTGATGACATCCGGAACATTGAAAACCTATTTAAGGCGTTTCAAGAAAATCAATACAAAAGTGCTGAAGTCGTGGTGCCGTCAAATACTTAAAGGACTCAATTTCTTGCACTCGAGAACACCGCCTATAATACACCGGGACTTAAAGTGTGACAATATTTTCATTTCGGGAACCACTGGTACCGTCAAAATCGGAGACTTGGGTTTAGCCACTCTGAAGAACGGGTCGTTCGCTAAGAGTGTGATCGGAACGCCTGAGTTTATGGCGCCCGAGATGTATGACGAGCACTACGACGAGTCCGTTGACGTCTATGCCTTCGGAATGTGTCTCTTAGAGATGGCTACCGGAGAGTATCCCTATTCTGAGTGCACAGGACCGGCACAGATCTTCAAGAAAGTGTCTGCGGGAGTGCCGCCGCACAGCATAATGAAAGTGGACAACCCTGAGGTGAAGAACATAATAGAAATGTGTGTTAAAGTGAAAAAGGAAGACAGGCCTACAGTTAAGGAACTCTTGAAACACGACTTCTTTGAAGAGGACACTGGCTTTAAGGTTGAGTTCTGTGATCGAGACCAGAGTGTGACTAACTGTGACTCAAAAGTGGAGCTCAGACTGAGGGTGACTGACCCTAAAAAGAGGAAACACAAAGAAAACGAAGCGCTTCAGTTCGACTTTGACATCGACAAGGACTCAGTCGACGATGTGGCCAAAGCTCTAGTGAGTTAACAACTCTTATACCGCTATAATAGCCATTCCCTAATCAATGCCATCAGTTAGTGATTAGTCTACTTTTTTTGCTCATTACTTCCCAATGGGTTCCCTTCATTGGATTCCCTTCCACTCACTTCCCATTCACTTATTCCTCTCATTTAATAATAGCTTTTATTTTATATAAAATGATTTATTACTTAAATATTTATAAACCGAGCGATCATTCAATACATATAACGAGTTATATAAAAGCTCTAAACCTTTTGCCTGAACCCGTTCTCCCTCTCCACCAAAGGTCGAAACCGGCTTTTTAAGCTGTGATGATGAAGTTAGGATTGTGGCCCTCCTCATTCGCAATCAAATATCACTCCTACTCAAAGACAGACAGCAATACCTTCTACAACAGCAACAGTTACATCAGAATCAACAAATATCTGCGAACTCACCGCAAATCGAGTTAATCCAAAAACAACAGCAACACTACAAACTCACTGAAATTATTACACCCCTTAACCTGATGGAGGACTCCCAAACTGGTATGTGTCCAAAAAACTGACCAAAACTACCCAAAAACAAATTAAAGCCCAATATTAAGAATCACAGCACAGCATAACATTAAGCCGTTGTCCGCCAATACCCAGAATATTAGTGGCCTTAGATTTTGCTTACATTAGAAGTGGTTTTGTTTTTTAATGCAATCCTCTGAGTCTCAGACCATTAAAACTCTCGTTAATTCGTCAGACGTTTTCTTTATCGCTATTTAATCGTCTCTTTTGCCTCATTTTCCACTTGAATTTGGGTCCGATTTAATCGTTGGAAAGTTAACTCTTATATAACTTATATCTCTTACTAAACAACACTTAGTTTTCACCGCTTTTACATCATTTATATAATCCTAGTCTTAAACGATAGCAATAAAGATATAATTACAACAAAAATGAGAATATAATAGAAATTATGCCAAAAAACGAGTCTTTAATTCAATTGTAAAACAATTTAATTCAACACAAATACTACCGACTCTTGAAACGCAACAAATCAATCAAAAATGTATTTAAGAAATAATTAGATCTAATTTGTTGCTATTCTAGCTATAAGTCAGGCTCCAAGAAATCCAGGTATCAGCTGATAGCCAGATAATAATCCTCTTCTCCCAGATCACGAGCATACCCTTGACCTTCAAAACAAGAACAGCAAAGTCTGCGAAAAAAAAATCGAAAAGCAATCCAAGAGTTGATTTGAATTTATTGGGCTATTCATGGGTTAAATGTACCGTTAATTCAATCATTCGATTACTATACAAGTAGTTTAATAGCAGCACAATATTACCAATATTATGATCATTTCATCAAATCATTCATCAATATATTCATCAATATATTCAACATTTTATTTATTTATTTATTAAGTCTTTAATGTAACTCCAGTTTAGTTCTTAATGGGAGGGCTATTAACTTGATAGCGACATATCTCTAACCTTAACCTTAATTACAATAATTGTTAGCAAATGATATCTAAACTTCAAAACAAAAGACAAACAAATAAACATCATTTTGGAGATCAATTTGAAGAGCATTTTGAAGAATATAAAGACATTTGTGTTGTGATTCAAAATAATTTGTTTTTTCCTCAAAAAATGATTGAAATAAATAAGAGATTTGTCTCTAATCCATGTCTTATGTTTATCTTAAGAAATATCAATGATTGGTTCAAATCTCAAAGAAATCTTTGCGCCGACATCAACTAACGGCGCCGTCACACCTACGCAGACCATCACAAACAGTGCGTCGTCAACGCAGACGATTACCCGTACAATGAGTTCTGCGAATATCACTGGAGAGTCTGCAACTGCAACGTCTGACAGCCAACAGTCCAATGATAGCGAACCGCATGTCGTCGAAGACAAGTCCAGTGATATTCACTGCGAAACACTCAGTAATGACGTAACGATGAACGGAAACATCGAAAGTATTGAAAGGGAACCACTGATTATACCCAATGATGACCTCATAGACAACAGACCACTTTTCGCCAATCGCTCAAAATTTCGGGTATTATTTCCGAAGACTCTTATTATGGTTTTATATTAATGTTATTCCATTTGTTTTTAAGGAACCGGTAATAAGCCTATCAGTTGTGACATTGGGTGTACTCTTATTATTGGTGGCAATCATTACATTAATTTGTATCAAATTCTCTGCAATTAATTTAATATCAATTTTGGTTATCCTCTCATTTGTCGGTTCACATGCATTACTCATACAGTGGTATAGTTTGGGTAAGTTTTTGAAAATCTATCTATCATTTGAAGGACAGACAGGAGTTTAGTTTATTGTCTTTTATTCTAATTTGAAATTAAACTCAATTTTATTGAAAATATTTATAGTTTTTAATCAAAAGAATAGTTTTGAATGAGTTTTACAAAAATCATGATTTGTTTTGTGACTCAATAATTGATTCTTATATTTGATTCTTCAGGTGATTTGGATCCAAAGTTTCGATACCTTCTTCTGTGGAATTCGTTAAACATTTGTGTTCTTCTAATCGTTGCAATCGTTTATTACAATTCAAAATGAAGTCATCACTAAATCTGATCAGTAATCGACCACAAGAAGCGATTACTCGATGTTTTTCAGTAGTTTTTTTCCGATGGAAATGCAATTTCATTGAAAGCATTCATTTCATAGTTTATGTCAAAATGTGATAAACATTTTATTCCAATCATTTTTAACAACAATTTTATGAGACATTTGTGTACAGAAGTTATGGCAGAGTTTTAACAATAATTTAAAGTAATGAAAACCAGGGAAAGCCAGCGCTCGAGCTCTTCATTCATCTGTAAACTTATTTCTTAAATAAAATGTTTGCATAGCTTTCCATAGGTTTCCCTTAAATTAGTTTTAATTTAATTTAAAACAAAACATAAGACTCATTGAATGCGATCACAATTAACACGTATTTCGATATAAATGTCTTATCTATCATTCGATGTAATGCTTTCGGGCGATAGGGAGGCGCTGACCGCAAACTGAGTGCTTTCGTACATCGCTTGACCGCTATTTCTCTGAAATACAAAGTCTGAGTCTGTTTTGAGTGAAGAACAGGACAACTGATGGGGTATTTGTATGCTATCAGAGCAGGTGTTGTCTGCGGTCTCCTCAATGTTGTCATCCAATTGTGGTTTATATGAGAACATAATCACTGATTGAGTACTGGAGAAGAATTGGGCCAAAAAAGTCCAATAGACCAGAGGTGTGAATAATGTGAAGTATAAATATGTGGTCACATCCACAACACACAGCCCTTCAATACGTTGACCGTAGAACAGAGCACTGCCTATCGCTTGGATCAGATTCAAGACCGATAGGAGAAACGCGTAGACATAGAACGACTTTTTGGCTAAAATTCACAGACATTTGTATGGATTAGTCATTTATTTTCTGTAATTATTTAGTAATTTATCAAAAGTTTCGAAACATTTGTAATAATTGTATGCAATCTATAAATACATTTAATTTTATTTATATTATTATATATTAAACGAAAAAAACTATTGATTTAATAAAATGAAGAATAGTTTGCAAATCATAACAAATGTATTGATTTTTGTTAAAAACTTTACCCGGAAGTGGAATACGGCTCCGACAGGGAGTCCATGGAAGCAGGAATACCAACAAATACATGAAAGAGAATATGAGACACGTGCAGAACCAGAAGATCATCCCTCCGTGACTGAACAGATAGTAGTCCTTCTCTGTTATATAGAAGGAGGGATCCGCCACAACTATCTCTAGACATCCCTGACATATGCTATACGCCAGTGCTATGAATGATGTGACCAGTAATACACGTCTTATAGACGTCTGAGAATCTAAATGACCAAAAGCTAAGCCAAAGACCAGAACTGATATCTCAGTCGACAGTAAGAAAAACCTTACGATAACCCAAAACACCTGAAGGATAGACACAAAAGAGTAGAGGAATAGAATCGATAATTAGATAATTAATATTCGTCTTTCATAAGCCTTAAATTAAAAGCCATCCCTATTGGGGACAGACCTTATCAGTGATGTCGCCCGCGGGAGAGGTCACGTTAACTAACATAGAGATAATACATCGCAATAGACTTGTCGTTACATTAATGCAAACCAAGAGATAGAAAGTGGCGAATATAGGAGAAGTCGTTTGCCTTAACTTCAGTTTCGTTGACTTAAACTGATAGATGAGGAACAGGAGGAACACCACATTCGGCAGTAATATGATTGCGTCCCATATCCTCAGTCTATGAGATATTCAGTAATATTTGGATTAAACGTCGATTCAATACAAATACAAATCTAATGTTTGTTTAAATGTTTTGCAAAACATATTATTCATTGATTGGGAAATAAATAACCGATTGTGACATAAATCCATTAAATTATAATCAATTTTAGTCGATATCCTGTTCTCTTACAACCCTTTCCTAAAATTTGTTTAATCGCTTCTCTGATGAGTTGCGAAATCTTATTGATAGCCATATATTGAAGTATTGGTATTGAGTTTTAGATCCAATCGAGTTTCAAATCTTATGATCCAATTGTCTGATAGTTTGCGACAAATTGTTTGTAATAAAACTTTTGTTAAGTAATGTCTCAGAAAGAGATCAATATTTCACTGAAATTATAGTAATTTCTAAGAATCGATAAAATCATTTGACTTATGAGTTATGACTTTAAGTATTTGTCGACCAAATAATCATTAATTGATTAAAACTCAAGTACTACATGACTACCAGTGCTATCAATTTGTTATTTGTTATCAACTGATTGTCAATTGTATTCAAATCAGACATAAAATAAAGGGTTATCTCAAACATACCTCGAGTTTCCAATTTCTTCATAGAGAACCCATTTGCAGAAGTGGTTCGTACTATTGGTTAGATTGTAAATGTCTGTCCCATTACTGGCCGTTAAATCAATTTCAAACACCGAATCCGTCTGATTAGACATCACTGGAGATAATTATCATTGAAATAAACACTTGAAATCAGAGACAAATCAAACAAAAATAAAACCAAATAAAAACATTTTATAAATAAATTAAAGACTAAATAAAACCACTTTTTGTCTGATTTCACATTAAATTCAATAAATTGTTATTTAATTAATTAATTGAATACAATCTGAAGACAATAAACAAGAAAATATTGATTCAATTTAAACGCAAAAAATGTATTTTAAAATTGATTTTTGTTGTTATAATGGTTTGAGTGATGTATGAGTCCTGACGTCATGTATGAGTGAAATCCAGTCTCAAATGTCAACACTATTTTAACGCCTATTCCTATCAAAACATATGATTTTCAATTAAAAGACAATATCTGTAAACAAATCTTTTAATAACTCATTTGAGGCATAATTTCTAAGACATTCCCGACAATTATCTTTAGAAGTGTTCCGGTTTATCAAAGAGACAATTGTTGTCAATAATATTCTTCGATGTTATTCACTTTGATCTGAATCGCAGTGTTTTTGTGGTAAACCTAAGATAATTGATTTGATTCTGTGATGAATGGAAATAATATAGAGAGGGAGCCCTTGATTGTGACCCACACCGCCCTCTCAGACAACAGACCACTTTTCGGTGACCGCTCAACAAATCGGGTATTATTTCTGACTCTTTGTTGTTATGGATTGTCATTAATTGGATTTAATTAAAGGAACGAATCATAACTTTTTCTATCGTCGGATTGTGTGGTCTCTTATTATTGGTGGCAATCATTACATTAATTACAATCAAGTTTTCGGCAATAAATTTGATAACAATTTTGGTTATCTTGTCTTTTGTCTGTTCTCACGCTTTACTCATTCAATGGTATCGTTTGGGTAAGTCTTCAAACAATAACAATCATTTGCAACAAACCTTTGCATTGATATTAGCCTTCATTTGATTGTTTGTTTGCTCGCGATTTGTATCCGAATTCAAAACCAATTCATAAAAGACTCGATTTTATGAGATTTTTGTCAGAATTTTATTGAATTATTTTAATCTTCAGGTGATTTGGATCCGAAGTTTCGTTATCTTCTCCTTTGGAATTCGATAAATATTTGTGTTCTTCTAATCGTTGCGATCGTTTACTATAACTCGAAATGAGGTAAATCTCTTAAGTAATTGATTTCAAAAAGTGATTAATCAATGTTTTCAATAGTTTCAATCCCGAAGGACATCCAGTTGAGTCCGACCATCCACTCCATAGTTATGATAAGAGTGAAAAAGACTTCGTTCCGATAATTTATGACAACAATTATGACATATATTTCTGTAAACTCGAAAACATTCATTCGTTTGATACCAAAAAGTGGGGAAAAATCGCTAAATCTCTGAAACGCTTCTTCAAAACCGTAAGTCTTGAATCAATTCAATGATAATTCAATTAAAGAGTCTTTTGTTTGAAACAATTTGTTTCAGAAATCAATGCAAACGTCTCCTCCGTTTGTCAGACCTTCTCATCCAATAACAAATAGAGAATTGTCTTTAGTTCACTCACAGTCTTTCATAAATCACATCAATTGGTCGCCGATAGCCATTGCCAAGGCTTCTGAGGTGTGCCTCTTAGTTCTGGTCCCCATTTGTTTGACTCGTTCTAAACTTTTAACGCCTTTGAAATGGCAAACCTCTGGTTCTGTTTTGGGGGGTTTTTTGGCCTTAAGATACGGTTGGGCTATAAATCTTGGCGGAGGTTTTCACCACTGCTCTGCAACTGTTGCGCAGGGCTTTTGTTTATTCAGTGATATAATGCTTACCATTAAGTTCTTGTGGCGCGAAGTAAGCGATAGAATAAAAGTTCTAATAATTGATTTGGACGCACATCAGGGCAATGGTTACGCCAGAGATGTCCTTCAAATGAGTTCTGAACAGAAGTTAGTCTTAAATTCATTTAATTTTAAAACATTTTATTAATTTTTAAACTTCTTTCAGAAAACGGATCTATATTTTAGACGCTTTTAATCCAAATATATATCCGGGCGATGAGTTAGCCCTCACCGCCATCGACAGAGCCATCCATTTGCGGTCAAACATTACAGACAAAGACTATTTGCCTTTAATTGAATTCAATCTTAAGGCCACTCTCACTAACGATAAGTTTAAACCGGATCTAATTATCTATAACGCCGGCACTGATGTCCTTATCGGTGATCGTTTGGGACGATTAAGTGTTTCTCCCGAAGGAATCATAAGACGCGACGAAATAGTTTTTGGTTTTGCGATTGACCACAAGTTTCCGATACTTATGTTATTAAGGTATTCCACTCCAGAAGAATAATATGATTCTATTATCTATTGTCTTTAGCGGTGGATATCAGATGAATAACGCAAAAGTGATCGCAAACTCTATAAAAAATCTGTTCAACAAAAAGATTATCGCTAAGATTGCGCCCGATTTTGGAGACATTGGTTCCGAAATTGTCCTCAATAAGAAGGTGGCCACGGTCTCCGCTTCATCGGTGGCACAGCCATCGCAAAGCAACGCTGGCAGTCACGCTGGACAATTGGCAATAATAAAGACTGACAAATAATTTGTTCATTTCATTGAATAGTTGTCTGACATTTAAGTCATTTATTACATGAGAAGTGTTTTAAACCAATAATTATTTGTTTTTATAGTTTAATAAGAATTAGAGTATATTTACCCAAAATTTATAAATATTTATTAATTGAATATATTTTTATCGAATAAATAAATAAAAACAATTTTAAGTATTATTTAATTAAAGTTTTCTTATGTCTGAGAAGAAGACTGTATTAGTACTAAATCACGAGAAAATCTTATTATATTTGAATCCTATAAATAGGATTCCTATTGAAAAGAATATCATATTTGAAATGTCTTCGAATCAAAACAAAGACCAAATTTCAGATTCAGGAGAGTCTACCACTAATACATCGAAAGTCATTGATTTGCCTAAAAAGACAGCATTTGATTGGACTCTCTTTGATAATAGAGCACAAGTTCTTAGATCTTTGCGAGAAAAACAAGAATTTGTTGATTTAAAGCTTATCACCGAAGATGGAGGACAAGAAGTGACACATTTCGCTGTTGTCTCAGCATTAGGTAAAGAGTTCACTGAATATATCAGTAATGAAATCAAGAATTCAGAGAAAGAAGTTCTTCCGAACGGATTCGCTGTTCAAAAAGCAATCGTAAGAAATGTCAGTAAATCTGTTCTCAAGACAATAGTTGACTGCGCCTACAATGGATTCGTTCAGACAAACAGCACAGAGGTCTGGCCTTTGATAGAAACCGCAGAACTCTATAAATTAGACGATGTCTTGGATTTAAGTCTCACTTTTCTGATCCGAGAACTGAATGTCGAAAATTGTATCAAAATATTTCGATTGGGTTTAAAACACAGACACAAACTTTCCAACGCTTCCTATGTCTTCATTCGGACACATTTTACTGAAGTAAAACACTTTTCTCTTCAAATTCTGTGCCCTTTTTTTATTCCTCTTTATTCATGTCAATAGATTGTCGACAATTGTATTGATTTTTCGAGTCTTAGTTCTGATGAATTCATAACATTTATAGTCGACGACGAACTCAATGTTAAGTCAGAGGAAACAGTGTTTTATGGGATAATCCGTTGGATTAATGGAGCGATAAATACTCGAAAAGACCGACTCTTTCATATGATTTCCAAACTTCGTTTTGGAAGAATTCCGTTATCTTTCATTGAGTCAGAAGTCCTGAACAATCTATTGATAAAAGAGGACAAACTTTGCAGAGATTTGATCATAAAGTTTAGGAAAGAATATAAGAATTTATCCAAAAGTAAAACATTCAATAAATGACTGAATTTATCCTAAATTTTGTTTCCTTCAAACAAAAGGAAAGGACGGAAACGGGTTTTATGTATCGCTGAATCCAACTGAAGTCAGACCTCGTATTCCTCATGAGATACTTATTGCATTCGGTGGTTGGCAGGAAGGGATACCATCAACAATGATGGAGTCATACGACATCAGAACTAATCTTTGGTTCGACACTAAGCTATCAAATGAAAGTCCCCGAGCATATCATGGAATAGAGGTTAGCCCTCATATACTCAGCAGTTTACTCAAGTTTAACCTTTTAGGTAATCGATGGTATGGTTTATGTGGTGGGAGGAACAAATGGAACTCAAATCTTGGATACCGTTCAGTGTTTTAATCCAATTTTGAAGAAATGGTATGAAAGACATTCAATGACTGAACGTCGCTGTTATGTCAGCACTGTTTCAATGGATGGTATAATTTATGCGATGGGCGGACATAATGGCAGATCTCGTCTTAAAACTTGTGAGAAATACGACACCAATACTAATGAATGGATAGCTTTTGAAGAGATGAATATGATTAGAAGCGATGCCAGCGCTGCTGTCCATCAAAAGAAGATATACATCGCCGGCGGACTTAACGATCAAATGATTGAAAACACTGTTGAAATCTATAATCCATTGGATCAGAGCTGGACTTTCATTCAATCGATGGCTATTCCTCGAACGAGTCTCGGAGTTGTTTCTGTTGGTAAATATCTTTACGCAATCGGTGGTAACAATGGAATAGATCGGTTAGAATGAGTTTAACCATTGCTTCGTTCATCAGATTTATAATCATTTTGTATCTCAGGCTTCAAAGTGTGGAAAGATATGATTTCAAACTGAAGGCGTGGTTTCCAATGGCATCCATGAGCTCTAAAAGAAGTACTTTTGCGACAGCAGTTATTGAAGACCAGTTGATTGTAATCGGAGGCTATAATGGTATTCATTGAGATATGATTTTTCTTTTATTTGATTTGAAATCTTGTGTTTTGAGGTCAAACCCCAATCTGTTCCGCAGAGAAATATGACTCCAATGAAAATGTTTGGACAAATGTCCGGAATATGAAACACGACAGAAGCGGATTAGCTGTTTGTGTCCTCAAAGGTCTCTCCAATTCTGTTGACTACACTTTTATTGGAATGAATTCTAAAAAAGAGAAAAATAAAACTAAGATTAAGATCATTGACAATCAATCAAAGACTAACTCTGAAGAGGGAATGGATTTCGATTAAAACAATAGATAATTCTTAAGACAATTCTTTAGACAATTCTTTAGACAATTCTTCAGATATTTTGAGTAAAAAAACTTTATTTTCTGTAATTTTCTTAAATTTAATAAAAATATATTCAAAAACATTTAAAACGATTGATATTTGAGTTATTCTTCTAATTCTTAATAAATATTATCTTCTTTTGTCATAATTTCTTTCTCTGAAACCAATTTCTTTCTGAATTCGTCCGAAAACTTTGGATCAGAAAACTTTAGATTTGGAGATATTCTTCGGAGAGTATCGCCGTCCGGATCATCTGTTCTTCTCTGTGGTGATCTTCCCTTCCAATACTTCTGTATTTTAATGACGGACCAAATGGTGAAAATAACGGCTATAATGAGTCCAAGAATTGCTAAAATGAAAAACCAAAAGCCATAGAAAGCCATCCAAATAGAGAGGGGATATAAATGAATTGCCATAACTACTGAATAAATTGATTCAGATATAAGCCAGGGAAATTTTTGAAAATTTTCAACGATATGGTAACTATAGGACAGAATAATTATTGTCTCAACAAATATAGCGATCGCACAGACTATCACTAAATAGTATTTTGCATTCTTTTCCAATACTTTAGAAATCGGTTTAATTATCTCTTTCTCTAACGTCTTATTTGACTTCATTTCGTTAATCAATTGATTCTCTTTTGTTTCTTCGTTATTAATGTCCAAAATTATGATAACAATTATGAGGAGTGAAAGCGAGATAACTATTAATCGGGAATAAGTGCCACAACTATTTAGCTCTTCCCAATCCAATCGGACATATTTGAAAGTACTTTGTCTTTTTATTGGTTTAGATTTACTCCGATATATCTTCGGTACATATTTTTCTGCTTTGAAATCACTGGTATGGCTTTGAACCGAATCAATCGATCCCTTTTCAGATATCGGACTTTTATTCACATTTGTATTGTGTTTTTCAAACGGACTTCTAATTGTGGCCGCATTTGGAACCGCTGCCGGACCTATATTTTCACTTATTATCGCTGTCGACTTCTTTTGATTATCTTCTTTTTTCTTATTATCACTATTAGTCTGGTTCTTAGCATTTGCATTACTAACATCTATATCGACATTCATTTTAAATAATTTTCTGATTTTAATTAAAATTTGAATTAAATTTGAATTAAATGTTGATTTCAGTTATAATTCTAATTCAATGTTAAGAATATTATTAACTTTTACTTTGAAATGAATTTTATTAAACATTTTGTGATTTTGTCATCAATTTTATTGAAACTCAACTGCAATGAAGAGAATGAGGATAAAGATAGTGACAAACAGAGAGATTCTGTGGTATTCCTCAAAGAATATTATGAATTTCATAAACAAATTGAATGATTATTTTAAATTCAGATCGATTTGATTTGTTTCCTCTCATTCCCGAACGCTATTATCATTTCAGAAGACAAAACAATTTATCTCTTTTTTCATAAACACTTTTGGAAATTAGATTTGGACTTAAATTCAAATAAACTAATGGTTGAGAACTCAAACGCCACACTTATATCTGAGAAATGGTCTCAATTGCCAAATGATATTGAGTTTGGATTCACGATAGAAAAGAGCTCTTTTGGTAATCCTATCGCTGGACACACATTGTTTGTCAAAAATAAAAACTATTATTTGTTCAAAAACCGAAATTTCATAAAGAAAGGGATCACTCAGTTCTGGGAATCCAAACTTTGGGAAAAGTGGAGATATATAGTGACTCTTCGCAATTCTAGTCTTGTTTTGTTGTCTTCAAAAACAGAATTCATGTCTACCAGCACTAAAGGAAGGGTATTTGGCTTTGATGACGCACATTATCCTGGTATTTTTGTCATCAAATCTTTAATAGGTTATAATTTGTGTTATCATAGAAATTAAGAGCGATTTTTCACTATTGACTCAAAATATTCGTTTCGATGCGAATGATTTGAAATTCCTGTTCCCATTGCCTTTTGATGATAGATATCTGGCTATCTTTAAGTCACACGGAGAGGGATTCTATTGTGTTTTGCAAGGATTAGACAAAGAGGTATTAAAAACAGTCGATGATTGAGCTCTTTTCTGATTTAATCTTAAAATTCAGTGCATTTACGAACCGATTCACCAGATATTCAACTGTTCGGCCGATATATTGCTTACTAAACAAAACGAATGGATTTATTGGATTTGGAAAATGTTTAATCTTAATGTCCACGAATTTGTCACAATTCTGTCTGGATCCTCTTTAGCCGTACTTTTCATTAATTTAATACTTTTTATCGTTTCAGTGAAACGATATTATTTTGAAATGAATTGAAATTTATTTTTAAATTTTTGTTCAAATAAAAGAAAAGTGAATTAAATTAAAGACAAAACAAAATCAATTTGAAAAAAGTTTAGATTAATATTGAATTTCTAAGTAATCGGAGTAATAGTAAGTGAGGACAGAGATAAGAGCAGTCAAAGAACCGATCAGCAGATATTCGGAAGAAGAACAGTATTTGTCAGACACTGAGTAGACTTCACTTTCAAAGACTTTGGATTTGATTTCAGGATCAAACGAAACTCTTCGCCTCTTCTTAGTCGAACTTCTTAGTCTTTTAGTAGGACTACTGATGAATGACTCACTAACATTGGGACTGTTGGTCAGTGAAAGTGAATCCCTTTGTTTGTGTTGGACCTCAAAATCAGGATCGAAATCATAGTCGAAATTATCGTTGAAGTCATCGTAGAAATCATGTGATATCTTCTGAGTTTTTTGAGGTGTTACGCCGTTTTTGGGCGGCCTTCCTCTTTTCCTCGGCAATTCATTTGTCAATCGTTTCGGTGTTCGCTTTGAGCCTTTTGTTGTAAAGGTATTCAACTTTGTCTGAGCTCTGGTCTTGTCATCGCTTTTATTGAGATATTTAGACCGAATGATATCCATATCCAATCTCTCCAATTGAACAGAAACTCTTCTAAAAGGTAATGAATTTGCATCAAAGTCTCCCATAACCGTAATCTAATTCTTAGTCAATTGATAAAAAGTGGTAAAATTGTTTCAATTGAATGAGATTTAAATGATATGAATGTTTTAACGTTTATATTATGTGTAAAATATATGCGATTAGAACTCAGATTATAATTATTCTTATATTCATTGAAATATCGCGAGAATAAGGAAACAAAATGACATTTTTGATCCATAATATGTAAAACTATTCTTAATTTTGATATTAATTTACAAAAAATGCTTTCACTTGAGTCTAATTATTTGTTTATTAATATAATTTCGTCAAAACTTGAGATCAATTGAGAATATTCTAGAAAAGTGTGGAAAAGAGTGGTTTCACTGCAATATTTGATCAAATTCAAAAGATCAAAAGGAGTTGTCGGAAGATCAGAATTTCTTCTTCAAATTGGATGATTCACTACCTATGAATTAAAGGTAGGTATGGTGTATAATCATGTAAAAATTTAGTCAGAATAAATGAAAGAAAATGAGCAGGATAAAAATTAATTTTTAAACTAAAGTAGTCAGAGCTTCCATATTAATTGATATATTTTAAAAATTCTTTCGGGATAGTAATTTTTGCAATGAATGGTAAGTATAGCTATTAAAGAAAATTATTTCCTGTAACTCTTTCACCTAGAAAAATTGGTTTGAAAAATTCAATTGAGAATTCGAGCTTATTACCAAAGAGTAACCATAACTTTCAAAACCAAAAAGAAAAGATATACTGAATAAGTCTTTAAATCACGAATGAAAGTTATGGTTACTCTTTGGTAATAATGTCGAATTCTCAATTTAATTTTTCAAACCAATTTTTCTAGGTGAAAGAGTTGAGAGACATAATGTTATTTAGCAGCTATACTTACCATTCATTGCATAAATTACTATCCCGAAAGAATTTTTAAAATATATCAATTAATATGGAATTTCTGATAACTTTAGTTTTAAAATTAATTTTTACCCTGCTCATTTTCTTTCATTTATTCTGACTAAATTTTTACATGATTTAACACCATACCTCACCTTTAATTCATAGGTAGTGTATCAACCAATTTGAAGAATAAATTCTGAACTTGGGACAAGTCCTTTAAGTTTATTTGAAATGGATTTAATGTTTACGATTGTGTAAAACCATTAATTTAGGACTAAATTACAATTATTTC
>JAQIXD010000691.1:0-22358 GCA_034699985.1 Minunthozetes semirufus | reverse complement strand
TCTCTCTCTCTCTCTCTCTCTCTCTCTCTCTCATCAGTCTTTCCTCGCTCTACCTTATGCTCACTCACACGCTCTCTTTCTTTCTTTAGTGGCACAGGCACTTCGCACACGCACTGCTCACACACTCAGGCATTCACTCACTCATTCATTGACTTATTTTCTACCTGTGCCGGAGTTTCTTGAATGAAAGCTCAGCACAAAGAGTGATATAAATATTCAGAAAACGGTCTGAAAAGTCTTTCTCTCCGTTTGAGGAGAAAAACGAAATTATTGTCGAAAATCTTGAAAAGTCTTTCTTCGAAAGAATCCAAACGTCGTTAACAAATGAATGAATAGGAATACGCTCTGAATAACTGCTTTTCCAATGAATTACTCTTTGAAACATAGTTTTGAAAAATTCAAGAAAAAAAATTTAGTCGTAAAACAACCCAATAATTCGGTTAAAGTCCTAAAACTCCTAAAAAGAGTTTACTTTAGTTTTACTCCTTTTCTTACGAAAAGAATGAGAGAGCAAACCCTAATATTAGCCTCTGATACAGATCTCAATCGATGAAAAGTACATTTAATTTTTATTGATCATCTGTTCCTATCAGATGATTATCATCGATAACCATTGGTTCAGTCTATTGACCAAAGATAATGATTGATTGGAAAATATTTGGAAAACAATTCTTCAAACTTATTGTGTTTATTTTGGCTAAGAATGTAAATTACCTATAATTTGGTGGTTACCTGTTGGAGGGCTCATTAGCTTACCCCGTTCCGTCTCCAACCTTGACCATCCCTACTCAGCAATTTCCTTTGACAAACAGTAACCATCCTTAAGAAAGCTAAGAGCACCGGTCGCTGCTACAGCTGAATGTCTGGCCGAGTGCTGGGCCGCTGAGATTATTTAATTAGTTTTCTCTACCATTTCATAGGATTTCGATATAAAAAAACATTTGAAACGAAAATATTTTATTTGAAATTTATATTTTGATTTTGAGCTCAACTCAGAGATCATTTATATTGAAATGAATTGCAATAAATTGTTTGCGTATAAAAATTCAGTCATTTTTTTCTGTATAATGAGATTCAGAATGAAAAACAGCAAAAAATATATTCTGAACTATAAAATAACTTAACAGACAAATAATAAGCCACACCTCGTATTTATTTTTCAAACCGAGCATAACGTGGTTTAAAACAAGAAAAGAGAGGAATAAGTAAAAAGTTTTTTTCAAATACATAACACAAAATACTTGACTTCACAGAGAGTTTTCTCTAAGTTTTCTCTTCAGACCATAACTTATGGTTCCATAAGTTTGTGTGTGTTTTAGCGAAAAATATATCGTTTGGCAAACAATAGGCAATAATAATACACTCATTACTATTGAGTAGTTTTAGTTGTTTTGCTTTTCTCACACCAATTGGACAGACAGTCCCAAGAATTTCAATGTATGTCAGAATGATATTCAAGTATTCAATTGAATTGAAGCTGTTTTTTGTTTCAACATTGCTCTCCAAAATTGATTAAAAGAGGATCTGTGACTCTGGCGTTTGGTGTTTAACGCTCAATACCAGCACCAGCACCATCTCCAAGTTTGGGTGTAGGTGCTTGAACTCGATCTATGAATTATTTATAATTTTGGAAGAAGAAGAAAAAAGGATTTCAATCTTTGAAATTTTAATATTCCTGCAAAAATCTGAGCCAAAAGAGAAGCAAAAGAAAATTTAATTTGAATTTTCCTTTAATTTTACGATACATTTGAAAACGTTTGATGACTTGCTTTAGCTCTGAGAAAATCGACTCTAAATTTATTATCAAATGTTTGCATAAATTTCATTTCATTTCACGGAATTCTATTGATTTTCGGTTTACGCCCAGAACATTCTCAACACATTTAATGGCCCACAATATATGACAATATTTTGCTTATCTTCTATCCCAAGAAAGAGGTGCAAGTGTTGAATTGTCAATTAAATCTTCTATATCTTGTTAATTAAGAAAACAAATAAAATTCTTGTTAGGATTAGATTGAGGCTAATACCCCCTCCTGGATGATCCGCCGATACATTTGACTATTAAATTGTATAAGAGCTTAGTCTTAACGCATGAGACGAGTGTCTCGAAGGAGGAATCAGTTTAAGGTCAATACTCAATGAGTATTAGTGCAGAAGAAAACGAGGAATTGAAGGGTAAAACATTATCTCATTTAATACAATATTATTATTATTGTCATTAATTTGAGATAACAATGATTTCAGTGATTTTTCAGTTCACTTAATCACGAAATATGTTTTCAAAACTAATAATAATAAGAGAGAGCTGTAAATCAAAACATTATCTGAACTCTTGAAAAGTAGGTCCTAGTCTTTAATTTTGCATAAGTGAGCAAAAAAATTGTTTAAAATATTATCTTAAAGTTTAATGGTTTCAAAAGTATAAGGAATTATTGAACGCCACAGACATGTGCTCTGAATAACCGCTCTTCTGATGAATTATTTTCGAGAATTAACTCGAACTTTGAATAAACAATAATTCAAGAAATGAAAAATTAGTTACAAAACAATCCCATAATTTGGTCAGTTATTTGAGGAATCGCTCTATTCTTTTAAGAACAATCATTATAGTGGAAGACCTATCCCTTAAATATGATTATACCAGAGGATGGCCAAGCTCTGGCAAAATCTCTATATGCGGGTCATAACAGGTGGTAGGCGATAGAGCGATAGGCGATCCTCTGATTTCAAATCAAAATTGCTTTCAGTTTTTTCTTGTTTGGGGGGAATTGCTTGTTGTGTTCGGCCAACAAAAGGAATCTAATTTCAAATGTAATTTCCTCTAAACATCAAAATTACCGAATGTTTTGAGATAATTGGCCTTGGTCAGCACAACCTGATGTCATGTGAATTAAGTGTGAAAAATCATACCCTTATAGATTAGTAATTCATAATCTTCTGCATAATTAACACAATTTAAGCGATTTATCGCATTCTCTACACAAAGTCAACACAGAATTACAGATTAAACCCATTTTTCTCTATCGGAATAAATAACGAAAAAAAAGTTGTAAACCTTTTTCTCTTATTTTGCAGAATCTCGAGGAAAATGTATTCGACATCGCATGCAATGAGAGCTGTAAATTGGATCAAGTAAGTCACACCACCTACAAATGGTCTCAATTAATTAAGATTAACGCAAAATACAGTGATTTGATATTTATTTTCATCGTTTTCATCCATGTTATTCATGTTATTCAATAATTTGCGAACATTTTTCAATTGTTAACATTTTTGTCGCTCCAGTAATGAAAATATTAGCGAAATGTTTTTCAATTGAATCAAATGTCTGTCCATTGAGTAGTAGTTTTGCATCGATGAGTCTTTCCATTTAAAAAACATTGTTATTCAGTATTGATTTCAATTGCAATTTGAAAAACATTCAAAGTTGAGTCATATTATTATCATTTTAATAACTTTTCATTATTTTTCGGATCATTTTTATCGTTATGTTTTTGTGTTCACCAAAAGCCTTGACTATCATTCATATGAGGGCTCCATTTGATTATCCGAAGCACAGCACGACTGCGAATGTGTTCCCTTTTTGACTCCACATGAAAGACAGTCCTCTCTTATGCATTCTGTGCCACAATTGATAACTGCATTGAAATATTGCTCTCAAGTTATGAGCATTTAGTCAACACTTTATTGAGAGCCCAGAAAAAAATGTTTCGCATAGACTTTAATGAGGAAATTGTTATTAAAAGCCCAGCCATAGAGCCATCAAATGATAAGCAATTAATAGATGCGCCAATAGATGTGATGCTCCACTTTCAGTGCAATACAAGTGCACAGCTATTCATTTATTCAAATACTTTAATATACTGTCCCTCAAAAGCTGAGCCCATTTTAGTACTAAATCAGTCGGAAATGTTGACAGAAACAGAAACAGTTGACCAAAGATTATGATATACTATGATATAGTGGTAATGATTGTAATTTGTCCGGAAAATGGGGTCAATTAAGTTATTTCGGACAGGTAATAAACCTGGGAAAGTTTTTACTACGGGCCCCCCAAACAAAATAATTGCTCAAGGTAGGAATAGGTACAATAAGGTAGGAATAGGTAAAAATACAAAATCTCGTATATAAACTAATGTGTTTCCGGGAAGAGCGCCGGCTCTCCATTGAGGCGTAACATCCTCTCTCTATTCCTCCCCACCTTTGCGTAGGAATTTTTTTGCCTTTCATCTAATGCCTCTCTATTCTGACTGTTGGCCGGAAATATTCCTGTGCTGTGCTCTCGACTACACAAAGAGAGGTTTGCATTCATTAAAATAAATCACTGATAATGGGAAACACTTTTTAGAATTGCGAGGATATACTCCAACTCTAACTCTACCCAAATAATTGGGTGGGATCGCCATCATTCCAGTGTCAACGATATACACATATATGGGGTCAATGAGAGGGTCAATATTTTGATCGTTAATTAATAATTGCTTTTGTGTCTGCGCTTTGGTATACCTTTTGTTGTAGTAATGATTTTTTACAGCGCGTAATGACTTTTCTAGAGTATAGCTTTTTTTAACCGTTTCCGGCGCTCACCCCCGCATATGTTCCCCCACCTCCATCGGAGCCTCAGGTCTGTGATGTAACTCTCCCTTCTGCCTGAGAAATACGTGAGCCCTTGAACATCATAAAATTTTTTGCCTGCTCACCACTCAGCTCATAAAGCTCTGCCTGAAATCTAAGGCAGTGACAGTTAGCCCCGGGGCCACACAGAGACTTAACAGATTGCAAATAGGGAGGTGCACTTCCAAAGGCGACATATTTTTCATTAATTCAATTGCGGTCGTTTTCATAGGAAATTGTTGCGATACTTGTTTTGGGAATAGATTTGGCGAAAAAATGGTTTGTCAGTCAAACTAATAAATATTTCATTCATTCAATACTTATTTTTGTTCTCTTGTTTTCATTCGTCATTTTATGGCATTTGTTTTCCAGTAGTGATGCATAACTCATCCCATAGTCCATAGTATGCACAGAGGAAATGTGAGATCATCATCATCATCATGGTTATATGGTTATGTGCTTGAATGCTCCATTGAAATTGCTATTTAAGCCGATCAACACTGGCTTTCATCAATAGCCCGAATGTCTAATCCGAGTCATTTGGTTTGAGCCAAAGGGGGATCTCTTTTCTGAAACAAACATCAAATTACTTAAAAATAAAGTCTTAAAATTGTCGACAGTCACTGTCCATAGAGGCTGTCCATAGAGACTGTCCATGCTATGGCACAATCTGTTGTTTGTATGATTGAATAGTTATTTTGCTAAAAATATTCTAATCTGTAGGGCTGTACAACTTTAAAATAAGCTCAGGGCTCATGTTTCTGCTCAACGTTTGACCGCCGGTTAGCTTAAAACAGACTGTAATCGGATCCGTTTGGGTTCTGTGCAGTTGAAGACCAGTAATTAGTTGTTTTGTGTCAGAGTTACACCCGGAGTGACCAAATGTCCCTATAATTAACCCAAGATTACAAAGATTATAAAGGAATTAGTCAAACATTTGCCGGAATTTCACAAAATATTTAACATTAAAATTAATTTTAAAATAGGCATGATGCAAAAACATTTTAGTGTGTACATTGAAGAATGTTTTATGAATGGGTGACCCTATTTAACATGGATTGTATTCAGCGAATCGATGAGAAATTCAAATATAAATAATTGAAAAAATGTGTAAAATATTTGTAAAATGCATAACAAATGTACAAATATATGGTTTGTTAACAGTTTGAGCAAATGATAGCAGAAATATGTGAAAAATGACATGAAATCTGTCAGCAAATGATTCTTGCTTTCCATGCATTCAATTGAATACTGGATCTGCTATTTCCCACTCAAACACTAAAGCAATTCCTGAGCCCTAATATTATTAATACCATTGATATCAAGGCTGAGTGAGTAAAAAATGATTGCGATAATTATGGGACACATTTATCAGGGGATCGCACGTGAAATCAAATCTGTCATAAAAACTATTAGACTTACTATTAATCTGTTATATCTGTTATGACTTATGACTTGTTTTTGATGCAAATATTTATAAATAAATTTCAAATCATTCGATAAAAACTTTTTTTTGCAAACAAAATGTTAACAAATATTGTCTGAAAATAATCACTAAAATCGAGTTTTTATCTATAAATTTAGTGTCGGATTGGGTGCCAGCGATGGACCGAAGCCCAGCCGTCCTGCACTCAGGCGTGTAATGACTCCTCTACTGTAAATAATTGGGTGAGACTTTTGATTCATTAATGTCCAGTTCATTCAAAATATTGGCGCATAACTATCGCTATAATGAAATCCCAGTCAAACAAAAAATCAATAAATAATCTGAAAAACACATTAAAATGAAAATCGAAGACCAGTTTTAGGTTATGATTAACTGCACAGCCATTAGAACTGCCATTAATTTACATTTAAATGTGGGGTTAGACTGAATTCCTCCTCAATTATTGCGTGCATTAAAAAAACAAAATATAACATTAAGGGTATGTCTGTTCCCCCCATCAGGTGCTATATTGTATGCAGGGCTGCAATTATGCTCAGGCAGTCTATATCGATAAAGTCAAGAAGGAAGTGTCCACTCCGTCGTCGCCATATCTTGTGGCAGATTCGCTGACCAACGACTCGCTGACCATCGAGTGGACGACCTCTTCGTTTAAGAATATCACTTATTTGGTGCAATGGAGGTATGAGCTGTTGGGCGGCGACTGGAACTACTATATGCCGAACAAATCACTCAGCACTAGTCGTGTGCAAATCAAAGGACTGGAGGCTTACACTCAGTATCGGTTCAGAATAGAATGGATTGTTTTACGTGAATATGGGATGACTTTGATATCCCATCCGAGTGTTGTAATCTCAACGCTAGCATATGGTGTGCCCTCTTCGCCGCCAATTATCAAAAGCCTGATTCCTGTCAGCTCTTCTCAAATATCTGTCAGTTGGGAACCGCCCCGTTTCCCAAACGGGCCGATAATCTCCTACGCCCTGTACCTGAATGAGTACCCGAGCGGACCCACTATTGTCAAAGACATTCTTAATTCGCACTTAAATAGTGATAAAATAGACATTAATTTAAGACATAATAAGAGTTTACATTATATGTGGAACGGACTCAAAGTCAACACCACTTATATAATATCAGTTGTGACGCGCAATAACTTTGGCGAAGGACCCAAAGCGCTGTCCAATTGCACAACACTTGAGTCAGACATCGAAAAGTCAGATGAAAACGAGTCAACACTGCCTGAAGTGATTTTAGCCACCGATAAAGAGGTGATCAAAAGAGATCCTGAGTTTCCGTTTGACGGAGAAGTCATATTCAGACTCAACGACTTCACGACCAGCGCCGACATCAGCGGACTGGCGGTTCACGTCGAGAAAAAGTTCCTCTTTGTTTCAGACACTTCTGGAACTGTTCGCAGAGTCTCTCTTAAGGATGAGAACAACAAACAGACGCGAACTATAGTTAGGGACAGATCTCGACGTCCGTCACACCTGTCTATCGACTGGTTGGGCGATAAGTTATATATGATTGAAGAAACAAAGATCAGTCGATGCAATCTCGACGGCGATCGTATGGAGTCTGTCATCACTGGCTTCAAGTCAAGACCTGCTGATATGAAAGTGGATCCCTATAACGGATATCTGTATTGGCTGTCAATAAGTGATACTTCCATTGCTAGTCTCTATAGAGTGGACCTGTCCCTCATCGCCACTGATGTGATTGCTTATAGTTATGCGAATCTCATATTCCAAGAGTCATCTGTCAACACATTCGCTGTCGACTTCATTAATTATCGTATATATGTTCCCATCAGTCGCGAGGCGTCCATATTCTCGATTACCATCGATGGCAACGACAGGACAAATGTCAGACACAACTCCCAAAGAAGCGATCAGTTGGAGAACATCGAGAGTCTTGTTGTTCACCAAAACCTCTTCTACTTTACAAAAGGCAGTGAAGTGTTTCGCGAAGAGTTTGAGTCCGATAGCGGTAAATACCATCACTCGTCCACTCAGATCGACGCCAATGTCTTAGTCTCGTTATGTGTGCTCGACTACAGTAGTCAGCCCTATCCCGTGCCTTTAAATCCAGTCAAGAACGTACAGTCAGTCTTCTTAGACACAACCGCTAAGATTGTGTGGGAAAAGCCCGATCTATTAGGTGACAAAGGACAGGGTGCGTGGCAGCAATGGTCATATGAGGTCAGCATCGAAGAAACTCTGTCTCGAATCACATTTCTTGACAGAGGGCTAACCGGAACTCATTGCGAAGCAGCAGAGCTCACCCCTAATACAGAATATGATATTAGAGTGAGAGCCTACAGCAGAGCAGGCAATGGCACCTGGAGTCACACCTTCCACGGCAAGACTCTGCACCAAATTAAGCCTCATTCAAGACATCCGTTTGCACTTTGGAGCACAAGAGAGGGAATACTTAAGTCGAATATCGTTGGGGACAGAGTCGAGCATTTGGTCCACAGAATGAATATGAACGGAACCACTATTAATGGTATTTCCCCTTATATTTGCTTTTTTCTATAATTAGCTTTATATCAATGGTTTAATCAAATATCAATTCCATTAAATATTTCCACAACAAAGACTCAGTGCAGGGGAAAGGAGGGGTTGAGGGAGGGGTCGATGTTAAATGTTTTGCTCAAAGAACAAGATTATTATGAATAAGGAATTATTCAAATTATTGAATATCATTAGATTGTAATCGGATTTCAATAATTTTAATCTACTTTTCGTATTGAATGCAATATAAAGAATGTGTAAAAGAAAAGCAAAAGTCTTAAGAAATTTATCGAAACTATATTTCTCTCTAAAAAAACTAATTATAATTCAAAACAAGAAATCCTAAGAAAAGGCAAAGAATTTTCTCAGCCATCAGACCATAAACTTCAGGATTCACTCTTGTATTGAATTCAGTGTTGACTTTCAACTTTTTATAATGATTTCATAAGCACAGGAGTGCCCAAACTCGGCCAACACTAGGGTATGGCAGGCCCTGGTATAGCTGTGATTCACTGCCTTTTGTCTATTAGTTGAGCCCAGAGCACAGCACAACTTTTTTCTTGTTAATTGAGGCAAAACATAAATAAATTTAATGATCGAACCGCTCTCTAAAATCATAATAAATTGGTTGTGCTGTGTTGTGGGCATCCTTTCCATTAACATTTTACAGCTGACCATTAGTTGTTTGTGATGTGCCATACACTGGCATACGGGCACAGACAGGGCCTGACACCCGATCTGAGCCAATTATTTGCCTTAATTACAAAGAAGTCACTGTTTTTCAGTCGTTTTGTTTATATTTTGACAAAAATTCCTGTTTTTCTCAAATATTTAACAAAATGTTTGACAAACAAAAAATTAAGGAAAATATAAACAACGAGATAAACAATTTGATCAATTTAAACAAGATCACACTCTGATCATACATTGAGATCACTACTACTTTGTTCGTGTAGTTTATATTACAAAACAAACACTTCAAACTAATTAAGCCCTAATCCGAGCGAACAAAATATTTAGGAATTCCTAGTTTTCCCCCCAATTAGTGCTATAAAACAATTAAGAGAGTAAACTGATTGCGATTATTTCCAATTAGACATCAGTTGGTACAGGGATGTCGTGTTCCTCAACGGAGAGGATCACATTTACATTTATAACCTGACATCTCACGCATCGCTCACTCGTATCAGTAACATCACCAGTGCTTCCAGTATTGCTGTCGATTGGTTGGCACCTAAGCTCTATTGGTCGAGTCCTGCACAGAGAATGGTAGGCATCCCTCTATTATTTCATTTGCATTTAAAAAGTCTTGGATGTGATCAGAATATTAATTACGAAATTATCATTCGTTAGATATCCCGATCCAATTTGGATGGCAGTCATTCAGAGCCCCTTCCAATAATGACATTCGCCAAAGAGATAGCCATCGACTCTATTGAGGGTTATATTTATTGGGCGACCGGTTATAGCGTTGAGTTCTCGAGACTCAATGGCATGAATCGCATGAAATACACCGAAACTGATCTCTTCTCCGGTAAACACATTATGGGTCTGACTCTTAATCTCGAACAGAATCTCATCTTTTGGATACTCAGAAGTTATGACGGGGTTGTCCTCTATAGTGCCTCAACAGCGGGAAAGCTTAGCGCAGAGTTAGTGCCACAAACTGTCAAATTTGTGGGACAACTCTCTGAAAATCATTTGAGAGGTCCGCTGTCCTACTATTCTGACCGAATGTTATGGTTGGAAGAGGAGCACAACCACGCGCTCATCAGTGAAGTCAATGGAGAAAACTTTGCAGTTCTCAAAGGGCTCGGACTCAATGATATCAACACTTTAAGTGTTGTCGATCCCTCTCTTCAGCCAATACCCACTGGTTATGAAACCCTGAATGACGTTCAGGTGATTCCCAATGATCTGAAAGTGGAAGATATAAAACTGACCGGAAGTTGGGATAACTTCACAATATTCTGGAAGAGATGCGAAAACGTAAACTACGGGGAAGTGTTCTATGAGTTAGTCATCGAAGACAGCCATCAAAACCAAAGACATTCGATGAGTACTCAGAAAACCAAATATCCGTATCCTTTGGCAAATCGATTGCCGCCCTATTCTAAGATCAAACTCGGGATCCGAGCCTTCACTTATTGGGCGTCTTCTAAGCAGACAATCATTGAATTGTATTCTCCGATGTCTATACCGACCAAACCATCGAAGCCCCGCTGTTTCATCAGTTTCGAGCGCTCCACTCATGACAACTCGATAGAGAAAATTCATGCTGAGTTCAGATGGTCGCCCCCTGAACTCCCAAATGGTGTTATACTGGGATACACTGTGAACGCCTGGTCTTTACAATCAGGTCAGAAGAATATTGAAGTCGAAAACGTTAAAGTCTTGGGACAATTGCATCAAATCTATTTGAGTGATCTTAAGATCAACACAACCTATTACTTTCAAGTCCAAGCCTTCACCGAAGCGGGCGATGGACCGCCCAGTGATATAATAAGTGCTCAAAGCTCTGAAGAGCATCCGGTGCCACGACTTCTCGTCACTAAAAGCGATTCTTTACGAATGGTAGACATTGACTCACACGAGGAGAAGATCCTGACCTCAAAGTCTATTATTCCGGTTTCGGTTACGTATATAAGTAAAGAGAATCTCATGTTTTGGGCCGAAGAGGACGGCATTCTTAAGATGTCAATTTTGGACGGAACAAACATAACAATCATTCACCAAATGTATTCACCCGGCACTGGACTCACAGTCGATTGGGTCGGCCGACGACTCTATTGGTCTGAAACCGACATCAGTTCCCCGAAGAGTACCATTTGGTCATATGATTTGAGCGATTCCAGTGCAAGACCAGTACAGATCACCACAAAGAACAATGTGGTTATCGCTAATTTGGAGATCGACCCGTTCTCCAGTACTCTGGTCTGGACAGAGATGTTCAACAGTCATCAAGGACAAATGAAAATGACCAGAACTAATGCAGTAAAGACATCCTCGACATCGAATGTCAGACTCTTTTTCCAACAAAACAAAATCAAAACCAAACGAGACTTGACTTCAGAGACCTGCAACTGTGCCTCTCATCCAGTTATTGGAAGTGCCTTAACTATTGACCGATCAAATTATGGCAGATCTGAACTTCTTTGGTTTGACTCAAAATACGATCGGATAATGGCCAGCGATTTGACGGGTTGTCACTGTCGGACACTAATCAACTCAACGTATGGCTTCCCTCCGACCTCAATGTCTGTGGACAACGATTTCATCTATTGGTCGAACACATCGTTAGGGAATGTCTACAAAATCCGAAAACAAATGACATATTCTAACAAAAAATCGGATCAATTGCTGACAACTAAGCCTTTGACGAAACTAATGAGTGGTAACTCAGAAAACGAACCACATTTAGTGCTCTCTGAAACAGCAAAATCTGTTCATGGCATTAGAGCCCTGAGCGATCACCTTCAGCCTTACCCTAATTTTGAGTGCCTTATTCCTATGGAATATCACGAAAGCGTTACATTAGTGGACAATACAGCCCACAGTCTGACCATTTCTATTCCCGAAGTGAGACGACCGTATGGCTGCTCGAAGACAACATTGGCTTCGGTTCTCTACACTATATATTATGGGAAAGTCAGGTCTGATGGATACTACGAGTGTGGCCTCGCTCTCAGTGGCTGTAAATTAATCGAGACATTCAACGATACCATAACTATCACTGGTTTGGAACCGTTTACTAACTATACTGTTCGGGTGGCAGTCAGTAACTTCTACACTGACCATAGAAACGTCAACCTTCCCGGTCCTCCCGTCAACTTTGAAACGGCAGAGTCTAAGCCATCGCCTCCAAGAAATGTTGTGGCCAGAGTTGAGACACCGCACAAGATCTTGATCACTTGGGAACCGCCAGAGAAACCTAATGGTGATCCAATTCTCTATGAAATGCGATGGTATTCCTCAAAAGACCAGAATTGGCACAAAGCTATTCACTCGAAGAAACCAAACACAACCAGATTTGGCGACAAATTTCTTATGCGACTGACGGACGGCATTAAGCCGGGGCTCACGTATTATATAAACATTAGGGCCTACTCTAGTGATGGCATATATTACAGCGACAGCGAAACAGTTTCGGTGACCACTTATAACCTCCCAAATGATATCAAATTTGAGGAAAAGGGGTCGCGATATCTAAAGGTCAGCTGGATTTCACCCCTCTCCAACTCTAATGTGTCGGAAATCGGTCAGCACACCATTCAGTACTCCCGTTTTGGTAATCAGAGATGGATTGGTCAGGAGTTCAATAGGACACAGCCATCGACTAAATACATCTTTACGATCAAGAATTTGATTCCAAACACTGAATACACTTTCAGACTATTACTGACCTATAGGTCGACCACATCTCTCTTTGAATGGCCTGAGAGTGAAAAGTATACGTTTAAGACTATGGGTGACGCACCCGAACCTCCTGAGCCGCCGAAAGTGATGGAAATAACTGGAGTAAACCAACCCCTCTATAAAGTCTACTGGAATAAGGTTTCTGGAAACGGAGCTCAGAATATTTGGTACAACCTTTGGTATAAAATCGCCGACAAATCCGAAGAAAGCAGTCCTCGAACCGATTGGATCCTCGTTTACAACTCAACCGAAAACTATTGGTTTATCGATGGGTTGTCTCCCGACAAGAACTATGTCTTCAGAGTCGGCGCTATCAGTGAATTTGGTGCCAGTAATCCAAGCAATGAAAGTGAAGTCTTTGAATATAGAGTTACTGTTCCCTTACCTCCCGATGATATCGACGTTATGACCGTCTCCTCAATTATAATCGCAATTGTGATGGTTTTGGCGTTTTTGGTCATCTATTTCACATGTAATACATATTTCTATTATAAAGATGAATTGATCGCTCATTTAATTGGTCATTTAGTGACCATCAAAGTGTTCTTCAAATATATCAAATAATTTGCTGCAAAAACATTAATCAATTGTTTGTTTACAGTTCGAAGACGTTATTTCGTGGATCAGAAGAAGAAAGCACTCGAGGATGATAGGAGTCACAGGAATTCTGACCTGGAGTTAGTTCCGTGGCATGAATTGCCGTCACATCCTCACCAAATCAACGCACTCTATACTAATAGGTAAGGCGTCAACCCTTTTACCAATTGATTGATTGAGTCATTAATTATTTGATTTTCAAATAAAGTTGTTTCGATTGGGACAAAGAATTGAAGGGAATCACCAAAATAAAAAGGGATCAGATCACTCAAATACAACACCTGGGCCGGGGTGCTTTTGGTGAGGTTTATGAAGGCTATTGGCATCAAAAGGAAGGCCACTCTTCAAAGATAGTTAAAGTTGCCATAAAAGTAATGATTAATGAATTACTTCCAGTTTTGGATCGATTTATAATACTTTCATTTTTATGGTTAAGATGTTAAGAGAAGGCGCTTCCGATGAGGAAAAATCCAATTTCCTGAAAGAGGCAAAATTGATGGCAGCCTTTAAACACCCCCATATTCTTCAGCTTCAATGCATTTGTTTGGATCCGACTATGATTTCGCTCATATTAGAGTTGATGGAAGGGGGAGACCTTCTAAAGTATTTGAGGAACAACAGACCTCATGGTGGTATTGCCAGTCCTCTGACAATGGATGATCTGATAAGCATTTGCACAGATGTGGCCAAAGGCTGCAAATACTTAGAAGAAGTCCATTTCATTCATCGAGACTTAGCCGCCCGAAATTGTCTGGTCTCAGGCTTTGATCCAAAGACTCGAGTCGTCAAAATCGGTGACTTTGGGTTAGCCCGAGATATATACAAAAGTGATTACTATCGCAAAGAAGGCGAAGGTTTACTGCCAGTGCGATGGATGGCACCCGAGTCTCTTATTGACGGAGTTTTCACTTCACAAAGCGATGTAAGTCTTTAGAGAAGATCTCTTTAGAAAAGATTTTAACACAAATTGTGTCCAAAGGTCTGGTCATTCGGTGTATTACTTTATGAAGTGATGTCTGTGGGTGAACAGCCATACCAGGGCCTCAATAACATCGATGTTCTCAATTTAGTGAGAATTGGCGGAACACTGGACAGACCCCATAACTGTCCCGATGAAATGTAAGACTTTTAACTATTCTTGAAGATGAACAGATCACATCATTTACCATCTTTTATTATCAATACTATAGGTTCCAACTAATGCGCCGCTGTTGGACATTCCAGCGCGAGGACAGACCTAATTTTGCCCAATGCTTAGGAGCTTTGGAGGAAATGAAGAAAAACATATCTTGCTATCCATCAGCCATTACTACTGTCCACAACCAGAACTATATCTTTAACCGTAAGTAAAGTTTGAAAAAATTCGGAAATTGGGAACAAAAGTGACGGCTCTTATCGATAGCATGTTATCTATTTTTATGGTATTGTTTGGTGTATATAAAGGTCAACAGCTATTCCCTAATCGCTGCCAAATATTCTTTACTATTATATTCTTTATTCTGTGCTATACTTGAGAACCTTAACCAAACTGAGTGTTGGCTGCACTTCCTTTTGTATGTCTTTGTATGCCTTACTTTTCCATTAATTTTCATTCAAAGTCTTTTCTTTCTCTCGATTTTGTTGTTTATTTTCATTAAATTATTTGCTTTTATACCTATTTTTGTTCATTTTGTCTGCGCTTTAGGAGGATTTGATAACCCTGGATATAGTGAGGATGAGAGACAGGCAGGTAGTGATCATACGTTCAAAAACACACTTTACTAACACCTGTCTTATGCTTATTAAGAGCTCTAAAAAAATGTCAAAAATAATTATTTCAATTTATTTTCTCATCATTTTGTGATTAATTGATTTCTAATTGAGTTTAAATTGGTTTCCATTAATAGGAAACTCGATTCATAGTATGAAAAATTCAAACAATTCGTCTGCTCAGAGCTTTTCGAGCACATCTACAATAGTTCCCTGCTATCAAAATAATGGTCAATTCAAGTACATTGAACTGATTGGACCCAACAAAGAGGGACTGACTGATGCAGATGGCTATCAGATCCCAATCAGTAAATCTCCTCTTCATATGACCACAAATACAGATAATAACAAACTGTTGAATACAATGAATCAAATCGTTGTGCTTAACACTAATGGAGATGAAAGCGCTTTAAGGCCGGCGCCCACTGCGTCCGTACGCCGTAAACTATTAGTTGACTCCACCGGCAGCTGTTCCCCGCCTCCGACATATTCGCAAGTATTCACACCAACTGAAGTCGTGCTAAACAGTGATCTGAATAATTGTGAGCTCAGTCCCAATGGTTTGTCGGAGGGACAGGTGGTCACACAGACTAGTAGTCAACACAGTCTTAGTTCAAGTCATGAGAAAACCAAAAATTATCAAAACTATCGGCAAATTCTAGTCAAAAGAGACAATAAGAAAAGTGAGTCCACTCCCTCTCGGCGTTTGTCTAACGCAATATCACATTCTTCGCTTTCGTCGTCTCCCATCTCCTGTTCGACATCGAGTTCGAGTTCGCCAATCATTGCGGCCGCTCTTCTCAAGAGTCAGTCGCCGTTATCACAGATATCAGTGCCGTCGAGACATATGATTGAAACCAAATATAGTTTTAACGGAAATCCGGTTCACACTAAGAGTGTAACCAACTCTTCGGTTGAAGGCTCTGAAGACGATTACGATTTAGACTTCGACACAGAGACCATTGCGGCCAACGATCTGTTTTCTAACATTAATTGTGATAATAATATTCAGAATCAAAGTCATAGATCAATGACAACGACACCCATAACATCCATAACACCCATAATCACCAGTTATTCGAACCCATTAATAAACAGCCAAACAAGCGAACAGAATCAGAGTAAATACGCCATCATTACACCCATTACCACAATCACTCGACTCGACAACAAGTCGATAACGACATTTCCTAATAACAACAACTCATTCCAATTCGACCACAACTCTTCGTGGTGTTGACCCTCTCCTAAGACTGACACTACTTCTCAATAACTATTGATCTGTACTAATATTCCACTAAAAATTCATCATAAAACTATCATTGATAATATCGCGATACTAATATTTTTGGAATTTATTCGTCAATTTATTATATATTTTATATATATTTGTAAAATGTTTTTGATTTTAGAGTATTTTTTAGAAAAATATTTACATTTAAATAAATTAATGAATATTTTTGTCATTAAAATCAACTAAAAAGCATTTAATTCCCCCTTTTTTACTGACTTCTCATCAAATTGTAAATAAAAATAACATTTTGTCAGAAATTTATTTAAATTTTTATTATTTGAGAAAAAGTTTAATAAATTATTCATTCATTTGACTAATAAATCATTTATTAAAATAAACGACTTTTTGTTATTTATTTCATTTATTTCAACAAATTATATGATTTTTGATTCAAAACTAATGTAACTCAAGTCCTGATTATATTTCAAAATCAAAACCTTATTTAATTCAATTAATTTTGTCAAATGAGTCGATTTGGTTGAAGTAATTTCTCCATTTGAGGACATAATTCAGTTATTCCGGATGAATAAAATTCAAGTTATCTATATCTGGCTAATTATGACTATTTGTCAATGAAATTGGTAATTCATGTGAAGATGACTTTGCAAAGAGTACTCAATCATTTTGATTTATACATAAAACTAAAATATTTCTCAATATTACCCTTTGAGTTGACGGTAAATCTACAAAAAGTAACTATGGTAATTTTAGTTCAGATACAGGTTAATTGATTGAGAAAATTGGAGTATTTTTATATAAGTTTTAAGTAATTCATTAGAAGTTTGGTTTAATTTTTAAACACAATTTTCGAGAATTTGTTTGAATTGCTTTAATATTTAATATAAAAACACATTTGGATTCACTTTTGTTGAAATGGGAATCAAAACGCATTTTAAAACACATTTCAGAATCAGTTTAATCAGAATCGAGTGAAATATCAAACAATTTTTGTTTGTTTTAGAAATGTGTCGGAACTCTTACTCGAGTGTATCGGAGCTGAAGGCAAATCGTTTTGAATTATCCTTTGATTACTCACTTAATGTCACATTTAATGGGAAAACTGTCAGAATTCAGACCTCTTTTTGAATAAATTCTATTTTAATTCCGATTTTATATATTAATAATAGATTTATATTTCGTTTAAAACGTCATTAATCTCTAAAATAAGGCCAATAGTTGTCCGAAATTGCTTTCTTCTCCCTATATGAAAAACTGATACTGATGTCTATTAGAAGTGATATACCATGATAGCAAAAAGAGTCCCTATTAAATTATATAATAACTAATTGATAAATTATAAAATATATAAATTATAATTTAAAGTGACTTGATAAAATCTAATTACATTAAATTATATTCAAAAGAAATTGTAAGACAAAGTCTAGTTAAAGAAGTGTAGTATCATAATACAATTAATACAATTAAATTGCAAGAATATAAATACTTCTCTCAATAATTGCCGTTAAATTGATTCTGATATAACTTTCACTAAAATTCATGAATAACAAGAAGAATAATGTGACAAAAATACAAGCATTGAGAGTAAAGCAACTAAGAATTTATCATGGTAGTTTATTATCTGAAACTGAGATCATCTATTTTAAGCACAAACAATGGTCGGAAAATAAGTTCTGAAAAATAAAATCCTATAAATAAGAGCTAGGACATTGGACAACTTGATACCATTGTTGATACAGAGCGCTTAAGACCTAATTGAAAACTTATTTTGATCCAAACATGTTTTTACAATATTATTCACCACTCGATTGCTGGAAATTATAATCAATATGATAAGTTATAGGATCTTGGTCGACAGATATCAAAATATGAGATGAAATCTCCAGGGAGAGAGCAAACAACTTAAAGGCTCTTAAAACATATTTTCGACTTTTATTTGAACTAATTTTAAAAAATAATTTCTTAAATAAGAGACTTTTAAGTGTTTATAAGACTCTTATTTCAGTTTTACTTAATATTATTCCTTCTTATAGCTTATCAAGTCTTAAGAGATGAAAATTTTGAAAGTAGAGTTTGGTTTGAAAAGTTTCATGTATTAAAAATAACTGAATATTGTATTCGAGCAAAATTTTGTTTTTCTAATTACATAACTCTGTTGTGACTGAAATCGCAAAACTTTTGAGTCAACTATCAGTAAAATGTGTGTCAAATACACCGAAAAAGTCAATGAAAGTGAAACAACGTTTTTATATTCGTCTGTAATTGACTTAAGAAACAATTTGTTCAGAGAATTGACTTTTATTTTCTCAAACATTAGTCTCATAAACAATTGGAGAGGGATTCCAGTCTAACATCCAATAAATGGCTAACAATTTCTTATTCTTTGAACTCAGCGGTGAAACTCATAAAGACATCGAGTAAACCAAAAGAACAGAAATCTTGTTCATTTTGGATCTCACAATTTCACCTTGAGTCATACAAGGCAACCAAACATTATTCAACTAAGATAATTACCTGAAATTAATTAATTAATACTTTTGTGAGACATAAACAACAAAGAAAAGGTGAAAGAATCAACAATATCCAAGAATTTACTCTTTATTGGATGTGAAGGTTAGCCCAGCCTTTGATAAAAAGTGTTTTATTGATTAAATACCATAGAATTCAATGTCAATTGTGAGCCAAGAATTCTAAGGATTTTCTTCATTTGTCTTTTTATTCTTGTCGTAAATCGGATTAAATTCTTGAAAGTCTGAAGAAAAATGATTTTTTTCGAACAACTCATTAAAGTATTGAACAGTTTTTCGGATTTGCAGTCATTTTTCACAATTTTCTCAATTCTATTGAATTTTACTATAATTTCAAACTCAAGTTTCACATAATTCTCGGAGATTTAACTCTGAATTGGATTCAAAAAAGGAGAAAATCAAATGATTTCACAACATTTCATTGAATAACAGAATGTAATTCAAATTAAACAAGATTAAATAACCTAATTAATTAAATAATCACAACAGAACACTAGAAGATGATGACGATGATGGTCGAGTAGGTTTCAATTATAAACTTGATATTGTTGAGGGTCAAGGATATATCATTTCATTATCAGATGTTTATCGAGTAGATGTAGAGAATAACTTTTCACTTTAATTAAAGTAAATTATTGGAGAAAAAGATTTTCAACTTTTTGAAAACATATTATAAATGAAACTTCAAAAATTGTAATTGACAAGTTTAAATACCCATGACACATCTTAAATTTTCTAATCAAGAATTTTCCTGACTTTGGAAAAGTAATATGTGATTTGGTGGGTAGGTTTACAAATTTATGTTACAGTATTTAGTTACTAAATTATGAAAATATTTTGACTTAACAAGGATAAACAGGTTGTTTTCATCCAGGTATTGAATTGTTAATTATCTGTTATTAATAACTTCATAATCATTTCATTTTTGCATTAATTATAGATTCAGTTAATAAGTAAGTACTGGACAACAAAATTGTCAAAATATTTCAAACAATTTGACACTTCGAGGCTTTTCAATGATAATTCATGCGAAGAACGGACAGAACACAGACTTTTGTATTCAAACCACAGTTTTAACGAAAAAATTAATTGAAAGCCTTTTGAGTCATAAGTTTTCAAACAGTAATTAATGCAATTAAACCACAAATGAGTGAATAAATTATTTCATTTCTAATTCGCAATCATTTTATTTTTGTTTGAAGCCATCAGTTATTTCATAATAAGTCTGGAATTGAATGACTAATTAATTAGATTAATTCACTGAAAAAATATGCCTGATTAGGGCTGACAAAAGTAATGAACAAAATAATTAGAATAAAGTATTTCGCTCTTCATATTAGGCATTAAAATTGTCAGACAGATTATGCTAGGTGAAAGTAACATAAATATTCAACATTCTAGTATTTAACAGGCTAAATTTTAGCTAATTCAAAGTAGGAAGCAAACAAATGAGACACAATCAATAAATAGTTCAGAAAATCAGAAATGCGGGGTCATTTGAAAGTAGGGTTAGTTTTCAAAAAAACATGTTTACATAATAGCAACGAATATCGTGATGAATGGATGCGCTAATCAGATCCCGGGCAGAGTCGTCGCTCTTCGCTGTTATTATTAATAGCCCTAAATTGAAGGCTAGTATTGAGTGTTATTTAATAATAAATTTTTACTAATGATAAAGGTTTAGGTTTGAGGTAATAAAGGTTTGAGGCCTTTGCTAGGAGTTCCGCCACTTGTTTTCCACGAACATTAAAAATGATGTCTACATATAATTAATCCTTTAAATGTGTTTTGACGAGCTTTGAAGACAAGAGACCAGACATTATAAACAATACGTAATCCATTTAAATGTCACTCAAAATCCATTATTCAACAAAAGATTTATTTAATTCATTAATAGAGTTAATCAATAAAATTAATTTTGATTTTCCACTCATCGCTATATTTTCATTATCTTGTTCGACTAAATGGCAATAATGGAGATTAATCACGATGCAACATCTCAACCCATTTACAAGATATTAATGCCTTTAGGAAATGTATGGCAAATCATAAATCGAGTAAATTATTGAAATCAATAAATCTCTGACTCTAAGGCCTTATTTGCGATTAATATTTGAGTTTAATAATGAGTTAGATATTGACCACAGTGGTAAACAAGATACTTTATTCCTGTTTATTTACTAGTCACTAGTGTATTATTGATTTACTTGGTGCTTATTAGGTGCAGCTAGGTTATTTAGATATTTGTATGTGGTAATATTAGAGTGCCATTGAAATGTTGTGTTAAATTGCAGGTTATCTTTAGTGGTCATCAATGATAGTCTCAAACGAATAGTTATGAATGGGTTTCACACATTCAAAGCGCAGTCACTGTGAATATCATTTTATCAATCGCTCACTTTGTTCAGGTATTTGCTCCACCAATTATTCCATCAATTGGATCATGTTCACTTTGTTCTGCTCAGCCTATAGTCCTGAATAAGTCAAGAATAGTGTTTCATACCATGAAATTCATAGCTTTGGGAAAATCTTATGAATTGAGTCATTGACAATACGGATAAAAACTAGTCCCCAATGAGAAAAGAAACTAGTTCTTATAAAGTTCTTATAATTTCTTACACAATTTCTGTATTTGTTCATTGGATATCCATTTGTGGGGTGAGCGCAGGTCAGGGGTATTGCACTTTCTATCATTCGTGCGAATCAAGAATCTGGACTATCTATTACTGCACTCTCAATGAAATAAATTGAATAAAACCCAATCATTGAACTTATATTTGTATCAGAATTTGTTGCAAACTCATCAAGAAAACAAAGACAATTTGCAAGATAACCAGAAAACGATGAGCTTGCACATCTAAGCCCAGGCTCATAAGCAATTGTTATCTAAAAGGCAAATACTTTGGTATAAGATTTGGTAGAAAACAAACAGAATTGGGTTTCGGTTGGCTTTTGATTCATCCAAAGCCTCACGAAATGATTGAAAATCAGATAAAAACAGAGAAAAAGAGTAATAAAAACAATGAACTTTTGCTCCTTTTTATTCTTTCGGAAACATTTTTTCGCCAAAAAAGGAGATAATATTTTTTATGCATCGAAATAGTCGTCGAAATCAAGTTTTACTTCAATTTTGTGATAAAAAGTGAAATCAAACCAATGGTTGAAATGCATTAAATTAGAGCTAAAATTCTTTGAAACCAAATAAATGTGAAAACAATTTGATTATAAGAAGAAAA